>PVJX010004020.1:0-56671 GCA_004027295.1 Dolichotis patagonum
TATGCTTCACTTATCCAGATGTCTGTTTCTCTTCTCATGTTTGGGAAGTTTTCAGCTATTACTTCTGTAAATATCCTCTTGATATCATTTGGGCTGTCCCCTTCTTTTTCATTTATCCCTAGTAATCTTATGTTATTTTTCTTTGCATCATCTTGCAGGTGTTGAATTGTTATTTCCTGATTCTTTGTTATTTTTAAAAAATCCTGTCTTTCCTGCTCACTGGCTGCAATCTTACCTTTGAGGTCTGAAATTCTATCTTCACTTTCATTGAGGCGGTTTTTACAGCTTTCAGTAGAATTTTTGATTTCCTGTATATGTCTTTGAATCTGCTTTATGCATTCTGTTTGTTTCTTATAGTGTTCACTCAGGGATTCTATCTGTTTGCTTTGTTCCTTTAATTTTTTAGCTGTGTTTTCACTAGATGCATTCACTATTTCTTTCACTATTTTTATCAATTCTTCTTTTACCTGGGCAAGTATTTCTGATTTGAATTTCTCCATAGCTTTCCCTAGTTGCATATTTATTTCATTTGATATCATTTCAGACATTTCAGGTGTATGGCTTCTTTTTTCTTCTATGTACACGGCTTCTAAGCTTTCTTGGGGAGGGCTAGGGCTTTGAGCCTACCTTTTGGTCTTTCCTTTTGTCATTTTTCTATATTTCCTTACTTTGAACGGTGTTCCAAAGCTTTCTCTGCATGTGTGGCAAATTACCTGTTACACCCTCAGTTCCTGGAGGGGCAGTGGTTCCCCCACAGGCTCTTGCCTTCCTCACAGGGTCCTAACTCCCCTCTGTGGGCTCCTGGCTCCCTAAGTTGTAAGGCGGATGGTGGGCATTGTCAACCCGGAGCCTGTGGAATCTCAGGCAGCCCAGGTGACCGTACTTTGTCCTAGGCAGGTCTCTAGGAGGTTCCCTGCGGGTGAAGGGTGGGCCTATAGGTCCCAAAGAGTCAGGCCAAAATGCTGGTTTCTGCAAAGTTCCCGGTCCCAAACAGACCAGGCCGAGATGCCAGTCTCCGCAAAGTTCCCAATCCAAACAGCGCAGGCCACTCTGCAAGTCCAGGAGGTTCCTGGTCCCAAAGAGTCAGGCCAAGATGCTGGTCTCTGGGAGATTTCCTGCGGGTGAAGTGCGGGGCTATGGGCCCAAACAGACCTGGCCCAGATGCCAGTCTCCGGGAAGTCCCCTGCGGATGAAGGGCAGGCCTACCAGTCCCAAACAGTCGGGCCGAGATGCTGGTCTCCACAGAGTTTCAATCCAAGCAGCCAGGGCCACTCTGCGGGTCCAGGAGGTTCCCGGTCCCAAAGAGTCAGGCCGCGATGCTGGTCTCTCAAAAAACGAAGTTGTAATGGGGAAAGAGGAAGTGACTGTCAGGGTAAACATCCCAGATTTGGCTTTCCACGGCTATAATGTCCTGTAATTTATTCTAGAGCAAAACTATTTCAAAAAAACTGAATAAAACAAGGAAAGAAGAAAAGGAAAACAAAAACAAAACAAAAAACAAAACAAGTAGTTCACTTCCAGGACTATCTGTGGATTCATAGTAGACAGCCTGTAGAGACAGTGTCCCAAATAGTGCCACCATATTCCCACAAGCCAGGAGTTGCTTTATGATGGAGTAGCAGACAACCTTAGCAGGCCTTCCCTGAGACCAGATGCAATGGGCTCACCTTAGTCCAAGCAGTTTCCATGAGTCTGCACCCATCTAGGATCTGCTGGAGGAAGCCAGCAACAGTTCTGGTCTGGGCTTATCCAGCCTGACTACAAAATGTCTCTCAGCCACTCTCTTTCTCCTGTGGGAGGACTGAGTCCTCTGCACTTGCCACCAGCCAGCACGGTCCCCCACGTCTGCTGCTCCCCTCCACTGCTATGTCTCTCTGCAGAGGCCTCTGGGGTTGCCAGCTGCCATTGTCACCATGAGAGCGTGTTCCCAGGTTCCAGCCCCTCATGCAGTGAGTCTGGCTCCTGGAGAAGGCACCGCCAGCTACCACCTTATTCTTTGTTGACGTTTTCCTTTTTACTCTCTCTGTGGGTTTCGATTCAGACTTCAGACTCTTCCTGGGCTCTGGGGACCCGCTTCCTTCCTTCTTGTCTTCCTCATGATGGAATTTTTCCTTATCTAGATGATGTCTCTCAGAGAGGCTATTTTCTCTGCTTCTTACGATTCTGCCATCTTCCCAGAAGATGTTTCTGTGTTCTCTAATTTGCCTAACTCTTTTGCAAGTACCTCTAAGACTATTACTCCTGTCTCTGCTTGGACTGCCATAATGAAATACTATAAACCAGGTGGCTCAAGCAATAGAAATTTCTGGAGGCCAATAAGTCTAAGATCAAGGTGATGGTTGATTAGGTTTCTGAGGAGAGCTTGTTTCTGGCTTGCAGAAGTCAATTTTGTATTCTTGTTGCAAGCTTTCTGATGTCATAACAGCACTAATTCCATAATTAGGGCTCCACACTCATGATATCATCTACACCAAATTACTTTCCAAATGCTTCACCTCCAAATACCATCACATTACATTTTAGGGCTTCAGTACATGAATTTTAGGGGGACAGAAACATGCATTCCCTAACAATTTCTATGGCGCCATCAGTTTTAAAGCGTGTGTGTGTGTGTGTGTGTGTGTGTGTGTTTGTGTGTGTGTAAAGGAGGGAATCAAAGACTTTGGGGTTAGTTTTCAAGTGCCCACCAAAGATTTGAGAGCAGGAAAACACTTTGATCAGCTAATTGCAGTTCAGTGATGGAAAGTGTCCCTACTCCATCCCAAGGGGAAGCTCGTCGAGACTCCCATTTTATGGAGGAGGAAAGAGGAATAAATGCCTAATTAAGTTATTCAAGGCTACAGGGTCAGTCAGTAGTGGGAGAACCTCACCCTAATATGGAAGAGCAGAAACCAAAAGCAGCCCAAGTGCCTGCCATCTTCGTGAAGTGCTCATCTCAGCCTGGGGCTGTCTCCTTTCAGGCCTCTTTTTACATGACAGAAATAAAAACTCTCATCTTCAATACTACTTATTTGGGTTTTCTTCGGCATGCAGCTCAACTCAATGTTTACATATACAACATTCGGACTAGTTTAATAAGAGTGGCACTTAGGATTTCTATTTGATGATAGTGGGAATAAACAATTTTCTGTCCTCTCCTGCTAACCATCCCACAATGTAGACAGGCTGGTGCTTGCAGACATGGAATGTATGTCTCAAAATATGTGGACTGTGGACCAATGGTAGTGGTAGCAGCAGTACCTGGAAACTTTTAGAGATGCAAGTTCTTGGCCCTTATCCCACATCTACTAAATCAGTAATCTGTTTTAATAAGCACTACAGGTGATTTGGAAGATTCTAAAGTTTGAGAACCACAAATTTATGGAAATCCACAGAGTAATAAAAAGCCAGAGTCCCTGATCAAACTATGCCTGTACTATTCCTCTGAACTTCTTCAGCTATGTAAACAAACCTTCTTGTTAAGACTAGTTTGAGCTGGGCTTTCCGTTATCATACGTATAATATTCCATGCTGTTGCTGCTGCTCAGACACTGTCGTAACAGCTCATAAAATACCACTTATACACTTGAGAGGTATTTAAGTAATAATGACATAAACATTTGTCCCTAAGTCAAAAAAAGAGGTTCAGTTAATGTCTTAGCTAAGTAAGATTTTCAGATGTTTGCCCAAACTTCCAAAACCTTTCTTCTGAGAGATTTAAACATGAACTTCCAACGCATAGGAGCACACAAAATAAACTGCATTTATTTTGTACTCCACTGGAGTGCTCACATGTAAGCACCTGGAAACCCAGATTCTCTTGGTTTGCTCCTGTTCCCAATGAGTAAACACAACAGGCCCGGGTGCTCTGCCCACCCCAGTGTCACGTCATCTGCAGGCAGTGGATGGCATCTGCCCGGGTTCACCTGCTGTTCCTCAAGCTCCAGATAGGGTGTTGCCTGCCTTAAGCCTGTCTGAATGGGGCTGCTCACGCACACACGTGCTTACATGTGTGATCAGACTCCGCACTCTGCTCCTCAGTGCTCATGGGAAAGGCAAGGCTGGCACCCTGGGGTCGGACACAGCCAGGGTGGGAAAATCAGGCTCCTCAAACTGCCTCAGGAGTAATGGAAGAAACCTCTGTTTTATTGTGGAGAACATGTTGAGCTAAATACACAGTTGGGAACCTGAAGAATCACAGCAAATGACCATCTCTTCCTCATTACCAAGTATTTGTATTTGTACCTATGAAGATACTTCAGTACTCCTATGAAGAAACGAAGGTAAGCAGCTTCCTCCAAGTCCCTCAGTTCACAGAGCAGACTTGAACCCAACCTTCTAAGATGGAAAGGATAGAAACTCAAATGCAAAGTAGTTTAAGCAAAAAGGGGAATTACTGATCCCAGAAGTGGATTTCAGGGACAGTAGAGAGTAGGCGGGCAAACTACATGCCCTCCGGCTTTCTTCTGTGTCGCATTCTTCTTACACAGGCTCGCCCTATGTGATGAGATGGTGGACATTACCAGGATTGGGACTCCCTGACCTAAGTTTATAGCCCCAGCAAAGAGTAGATTTGTCTTTTGTAATAATTGTAGTAAAAACTCCAACACTGTTTTTTGACCAAATTTAAGCCACATGCCCAGCCCTGAAGTAATCACTGTACTCTGATAGAGGCCCGCATCATGCGTCCACCACTAACAATGGGGCAGTGGGGGATCCGTCTCCCGTCCCTAAATCAAGGGAGAGGTAGACTTACTGCCAGAGGGGAAAGATGGTTCTGGGAAGTAAGGATGCAAGGCAGCTGGCCCTGAAGCAAGGCCAGCAGATTGCTGTAGCTGCTGGTTTCAAACAGGAGCCTAAAGAGAATTTTTTCTGTGGTCTGTTGGCCATTTCAGAACTTTGGAAATGGAATGGTCAATTCATCAGACAGAAATAGCAGGTGAGTATGGTGCACTTTAGGGGGCCTGCAGGGGAGAGACCCTGGTGCATCGAGACCTGCACCGTGTGGTTGACTTGGGGTACCGGGAGAATAAGGAACTCCTCCCCTCTCTGGGGGGCAGCTGTGATCCTGCCAGCACACAAGCTGAGAATCAGACATCTCATGTCGTCCTGTCCCCTGTCCCGTGCCCCCCCACCCCTTAGCAAGTGGGAGCCAGTGAACTACACATCTTGTGAAAAGATTGGCTATGTTATTTAGTATGAGCTCCCCATATGCAAAGATACGGATAACCATTTGGAAGAAAACAAGAGACAATATGAAAGATAGTGAAGATCCCTGGTTGTCTAGCTTTGAAGTTTATGCTTTCTTATGTCCTGTTCTGTTGTTTTAATTTTACCCCCCTTAAAATAAAATTTAAAAAATATATAAAAAAGGGGAAAAGAAAGTGCTCTAAAGGATATAACTGCATGTATGTTCAAGTGTGGAAGATAGATGACCACATTACTGTTTTTGTTAGATTGTTGAGCAGAACTGTTAACAGTCTCACTGTTTGAATGTCTACTTTGTATGCTTTAATTTTGTAACTTGAACAACTATTTCCAATGATGACAATATGTAACTTATCAAGTGGCAATTTCTTAGTATTTTTGTTTTGTTGTTGTTCTTGTTCTTTTATTTTTTGCCTTTGGAATTCTGTATTGTTGTTACTTTTTGTTCTGTTTGGTTGTTTTCTTTTTTGTTTTTCTCTTTAAATAAAATTTAAAATTAAAAAAAAGTGCAAGGTAGTTAAACACATACCATCATAATGTAGTCCTTGCTATTTTATAAATGCCCTCATAATGTATTATATCCTCTATTGTATAGATACTGAGCTATCTTTGGACCCAAGTTTAACTGGCTTAAAAAAACCCACTTATCCTGTGTGTCTGAGAGGGGTATTTCCTGCTTGATGGGGGAGATGGGAGCTTCTAGACTGGTTGGTTCAAAGGCATGTGTTGTCAGGAGCTGGTGGCTAGGACAAGATAGTAAAGAAGGACCATCACACAACTGATTTTGGAATCAAGTCCTTCTTATAGGACAAGCCAGAAAGCACTAGAAGACTGCTTGGGCATGGATACTGCGGGACCATAGCTGTCTCCTGAACTCTTCATTTTGGTGGAAAAAAGGAGTGCTGGTGGCCTGTAGTCTATATAATAAAGTCACTTAAGCTGAGTTCTCTGTATGGGAAAAATGGCTTCGTTTGGTAACAGAATTTTACTTGCCTTTCCCATACCAACTCCCACCACTCCCATCACATGCCGTGATTCCGATACACAAACATTGCTGCCTAAGTAGTATCTACTCATAAGCTTTTGCACCAAGTTGGCATATATGCTGCCAGTGTCATCCCCAGCTATGAATTTTGCTTGCAGCCTGTTGCCTGGGTGCCCTGCCCACGCTTTGCTCACAAGGCCGATCTGCCTCAGGCCGACCCAAGCCCGCTTTCTGCTGCAGCCTGGCCCAGGGCCTACAGCTCCCTGGGACTGCTGTTTTAGACCCCTGGGACATCCGTGGTCTGCTTGGGAGCTGACTGCCAGTATGCGCAATGTAGTTTCAGCAGGACTCTGTTTATTGCCTTTTCAGGCAAGCTATGTCAGAGTTCCCCTTTCACAGGGCAGGTCAGGAAGGATGACTTGCCAGACCATGTAAGGGTTGGGATGAGAGTTTTGAGCCAGCCTGGGAACATGCGCCACACACCATAATTCTTATGCTCACAAAATATCCTTGGAAGATAAGCAGCAGCGTATCAGCAAGTGCTTATTTCTGTAGGAGGGCCCTCATGAGACAAGAAATCTTTCAACTGCAGACTCCTGGGCACCACAGATCCCAAATACAGGAGCTAGACCAAGGGAGGCGAGGGATTAGCACTGTCAGGCAACCATCAGGCAACAGGAGGAGACGCGGGAGGGTGAACTCCATCACATCCGCAGTCAACCAAGGATGTCAGCTGGGGCCAGGCTGAGTGCTGTCACGGGGACACGACAGTGACACAGCTACCAGCTTCAGACCATCACCACACTTCGGCTGTTAGGTTCTCAGGGTTTATTTCCATCTTCCTTTTCTCCTTCCCAGTCTAAGTCCCTTCCCTGGGGGTTTGCTTGTGTTGCTGCCACTGCCAGCTTCCAGGGAACACAGTATGTCTAAAGGCAAGGGGAGAGGGTCTGGAAAAAAAAAGAAGGGCGAAGATAAATGAGGCAGAAACTCTTAAGAATGCACACAGGCTTTTGATAAGAATTTTATTTATTAAAAAGGAGGGGAAGAATTCAAAGTATTAAAATAATCCTCTAATCTCTGTGTTGGAGGAAAAGGACAGGATGACAAAATAATTCATATAAAAATTTCAAGCATAATAGCTATAAATATTCCTCCTGCTTGTTGGGAACATGTTGACCTGTACCGTCTGCAGCTCAGGTTCCAACTGCACCACAGGTACGTGCCTTGCCTGGATGGGACAGGCTGCCGGCATCTGGAATGCTTATTTCCCAAGGCCACCAATGCCCAGAAAAGGTCAATCTTCCCATGTGAAATAATTTAGTACATTTCTGTCCCTGTTTCTGATGAGAATGCTACAAAGAGCTGCCCCTTGTTTTAAATCTCAACTCTTCCTGTTTGAAGAGCGCTATGTGTAGAAGAAATGAAACACGCCAAGACTTACTAGAATGATGGTGCTGTTATCAACCACATGCCAAAGGACATTTTATCTCACAAAAAGCAGCCAGGATTATTCTCTTGCCTGTTATGAGAGAAAGCTGCAGCCTTGTTTCTATCATTGAAGGAAGCTGGACTGAGCAAATCTAAGTCCTTATCCATAGTAGTTTTCTTACTTAAAAGAGTGGAACGGGATACGAGTATTATCCAAGATCAACAGTACCAAATTCAGCACTCCAGATTTATAGAGGTTAATTCTACTACCCTAATGTACCCTAGATGTACTTTTCGACAGGTAGACCCTTTCAGGAAGTAGAAAAAAACCATGTGGCTTTTCCCCAGAGGTCCGTAGGACTAGTGTAACTGGGAAGAAATCTTGTAACATTTCTGGGTTTCCTGGCACTTTTCAGTTGGTGTTTCTCTGGGGAACAGGAAGGTTCTCATGAAGATATTTTAAACTGCCATGTTCTGAGAAGTCTGAGACCACGTGGTCCTGTCCTCGAAGCAGCCACTTGGTCGTAAGGAGTCCTTCAAGTCCCACTGGTCCCCTGGCGTGGATTCGTGATGTGCTGATTCCCACTTCAGCTCCTACAAAAAAGTATGCAAAAAGATGTGGCTTTTCTCAGCGTCTGCTTGCTAACCTTTGACCAGCCCCTGTTACTTCATTTTCCTCACTGGGAACCCTCTTGGCCCCACCAACTTCTGACCCATGCTCCTCAGGCCAGCTGGAGTTCCACCATCCCAGTAAGTGCATTCCCTAGTCACTACACATCATGGTGGACTGCTTTCCCCTGAAATGTGGTCTCTGTGCTTTATTCCAGTATGTTCTACCTGTCTAAAAAAACTGTCTCTGGAATCAGTTTAGCATTTTAATTGTATACCATATTTGACATTTGAGCATGTTGAGGTGTACAGCAAGGTACAGCATAAATGTTTCATCTCCCCAAATATTCTTGAAGTCCCAGAAAGAAAGGAATATATTCTTAGTATCCCCCAGAAATCTGAGTACATAAGCACTCATGAGATAGTTACTGAGTACAAGACAAGTTACTACTCATTTCCCTTCTTCCTTCATGTTCTCAGCTTAGACCCTGGGGACACCAGGTTTTCCTGGTTCTGATTCTATGTTTTGCACTGTATTCAGTGGAGGCCAGGTTTCCTCATTCATCACTACTTTATTGAACAGGTACTGTGTACCAGGCACCATACTGGGCCCTTGGGAATAAAGTGATGAGTTTTTGTGGCTCGCATGGGAGCGCAGGACAGCTCAATGAATATCACACGCGCTCGAGTGCAGTGAGGTGTACTAGACAGCAACTGGGAGATGCGGCTGGTGCTCATTATCTAGATCACCAGAGAAAGCCTCCCTGAGAGGTGCCTTTTGGCAGGAACCCAAACCATAACGGCGAGCAGGCTGGGGAGGAATAAGGAGAGGTACTACATGCAGAGACCCAAGACAGCACATCTGGGGTAGTTGAGGCAGACAGAGTGGATCATTAGGACCCATTCTGGCTTAAGAATGCACGGGCTACGGGACTTAGGGCATATTACCTAACTGCTCTCATATTTCAGTTTTTTCAGTTGAAAAATGAGGAAAACAAGATTGCCTTTTGTAGAACACATAATACACTTAGCCCAGTGGCAGACATGTAATAAATGCTCAATAAGTATCTGTCACTGTCACTCATGTAGTTCACAGAAACACAACTCAGTCAGAGTTTGGGCTTTTGCTCTATACTTGCGATAGAAGGACAGTGAGGAAAATCCCATCTGGGTTTTCATTTGAATTCTGGGGAAATCACCCCCTCAGAGTACACAGTTATTTCTTTTTTAAGAACACAGAGAAGATCAGTGCAAGTGATGTGATAATTAAAGTAAAACTTCAACATGACAGAAATGGGAACTAAAAATAAAGAATCTGATGACTAAGATTAACTGATTAAAATTTCCTTCAATAACCTTTAACAACTCAGTGAGAAGTATTTCCACAGGAAGATCATCTATTTAAAAAGTTGAAGGGGATTAAAATATTTTAAGTGCTTGAAATAAAAACTCTCAAATATTCAGAAAATGTGTCACAAATGTCCTGGAGCTCTGTATAATGGTATCCCTGCAAACCAGAGACTCACTCATTATGGAGGACAGCATGCTTTATAAATACTGGAAAGGGGGAGAGGGTATCTTTCCAAGGATTTTTATTTCCAAGACTTCTGTACCTTGCACCTCTGATCTTACCTGCTTTTGTTTTGGTGCTGGTGATTAAACGAGGGCTTTCTGCATACTGAGCACATGTTTTTCTACTAGGTCCTGACCTGTGTATTCTTTAGGTCAGTCCTTAGGCCCCCTGCAGGTACTGATACTTTCTCTCATCCTATTATCCCTGAGGCAACTTGCCTGAGTCGGTCCGAAGCGGTAAGGCAGGCCCAAAGGCAGTGCTCTGGAAGGACTGCGGCACATGTACCGCTCTTGGCTTGCACTGCGGTGGGGGCAGCCAAGCTCTGACTGCCTATGGTCGGGGTCTGAACACCAGCCATGTGACCTTAGGCAAATCACGCTGTTTCTTTCTCAGTTTTTCCCCATCTATGAAAAAGGGAAATGAGTACTTCACTTTGTATCATGTAAAATGCCTGCAGCAGAAAATGTCTGCTACCTCAGAAGATGTTTACCATCTAGCATTCTAATTTTTCAACCTTGCTACGAGGTCTATTATCTTGATCACATATGTGACAGTAAAAGGGAAGTATCTCCTCCACCTGGCCATGATCCCCAGACCACACAGTGACGCACACAGGTCTCCTTCCTCCTCTAACCAGTCTTACCAAGTCCGAAGCGGTAGCCATCAGAGAAACGTGTGCTGGCGTTCCAGAACACACAGGCACTATCGACGTGCTGGAGGAAGAATTCTGCTGTTTTCTCTGCAGGGTAAAGGAAAGAGAAGCAGAGTTGGGGTGACCCTGTGAAGAATACACATGCTTCTGGCTACTCCCTGGTGACAGATCGAGGCAGGGTTCAGGCACCCCGGGAGCCTCCCCAGATGTTCTTCTCATGTGTTAAATGTGTAGGCTTTTGAAAGTGCTGAAAAAGAAGCCAGAAGGCCAGTGCCATCAGTCACAGTGGTTTGCAAAGCCTGGGTTGGAACCGTATCTGCCGGGAGCTGTGCCTCCGTGCTGTGAAGCCCGTCCGCACTCCTTGCTGTCAGGCTCTCTGGAGCTAGAGGGGTCGGAACTGTAAGTGCCCTATGTACGCACGGAAAGAGCTGGGGCAGGAGTTCGAACAACTGTGAGCCTGAGTGTAAAGGGAAAGTGCAAGACCTGGCTCACTGGCGTGGCAGCTAAAGCGAGGTGGTCCCTAAGAACGCTCATCTCAGTGCCTGGAAGTGTGTCACATGGTTTCCTTCATCGCTGGTCTCTGGGGCCTGACACCTGGAAGTGTTCCTCTCAATGGGTTATCTGTGGAGTGCATTAATGCATGTACAGAGTTGGTTCTGTCCTTAACCTCTGGGGCCTTAGCTTCCTTACTGTAAAATGAGTTTGTTTTAACTGGTGGTAGGAGACCTGTATGAATTAAATGAAAACACCCACCTCAGGTATACTGATTTTAAATTGGTGCTAATTACCCTTAATCATCCCTACTCTCCCTCCCCAATGGACCTGTGTAACAAAATTACAAGGTAACAGATGGGGACGCGCCGGCCAAAACCACCCGAGGTAGCTGGCATCCATATGATCACTAGTTTATCCAGACTGTTCTCCCGCAGGCCCTCAGGGGCTGAGAGGGGCAGGAGCACCTGGAGACCAACAAGACAAGGCAGACCCCGCACGCCTGAAGCCCTGCACACTGACCATTCTCCGTGACAATGACATCCGTGTGGGAGCTGCCGTACTTGTGGATGTGGTCAATGGCCTCCTGGACACTGTCCACCACTTCAATGCACAATTCCAGGTCCCCGTACTCTATTCGGAGTGACTTCACTTCTGAGGGACTGAAGGTCAGATAGGAGGCAAACTTGGGGCCGGCATGAATTTTCACCTGGAACAGAGGAAGCCCAGAGACCACAACATAAAAATAACACAAATAAGCAAGCGGTAAGATCAAATGGTAAGATGAGCCTGTCTGCACGGTGGAGAAGTTTAGGCTGGTTTCTGAAATAAGCAGTGCTGAAGGCTCTTCTGGTACAAACTGTGCTTACCTGACAGATTTCCGACTGTATCAGTCTCAGCTTCACTCTTGCTCTAACCTTGTAAAGATCCTAGGCTGTCCACTACGGGGTCCACTCACAAATATGGCTCTACTTAGGCCACGTTCTCTGTTATCACCCTGGGACAGGGTGCATGCCTTACACTTTGGGGCCAACCTCTTGCTTTGGCATAGTTACAACAAGTGACGTCTGTCTTGTCCTCACTGTTCCTGAGGTCCTACCATGGTTTCCTATCTGCAACTCTTTTCCTCCAGAACTGGGGTCCAAGCACATCCTCAGGGGCTGCAACCTCATTTATAATCAGTTTACTTCTATACAGAAATAGGCTGCATGAAGCACATACTGACTCATTTTGGTCTGAGGCCTTTCAAGGTGATTCACATTTTGATGGCTGGAGATATTAAGGGTTTGATCACTAGCAGGGCTCACTTCTGGCCAAGAACAGTTTTCCTCCTGTCTAGTCCAGCCCATTGTGCCTGGCATCCACAGGTACCTTATCAAATGGGCCACCAGTGTAAAAGACTCAAATGTGAATGTCATGCAATATAACTCCCTCTTACTTTGTAGGGCACATTACCATTTTCAAAACAATCCTCTGGGACCATGCCACACTTCTAAGTAAACTGAAGCCTTTTATTCAAGTAGAAGGATGAAAGGAAGAGACATGTCAGGGTCAAAGCAACATGGCCAGAAGACCCCCTTTCCTACTGTGGTGCTGGCCTGTACAATTCTAACAGAGCACCATGACATCAGCTGTCAAAGCTGGCGAGGCAGCTATGCAGGAAGTTTAACAGACTGTTCACCTTGAGAGTTTCTACCACCTTCCAATCCTAAATGTAGGACACAGCATACAATTACACTTGAAACTTACTAGCTTTTGTTTACACCCTCAACATAGTCCAACATACTTCAACACAGTCCAGAGAGGACAAATATACAAATATCTGACCCAGATATCACTATTCAGTATTCAGTACAATAATGCTGGATAACTGAAGATATTTGGGGAAAGGAGTAAATATGTCTAAGTTTCTAATTTGAAAATAATTCTGCACAAGTTTTTCAAATAAATCCAAAAAGGAAAGTGTGCTTGGAAACACAAACTTTAAACCCTATTGCCTGAATACTCAGCCGCTGTCACCCCATCAGCACGCAACGCTGCACATTTTAACGCAGCTACCTGGGCGTCAGTCTGGACTACACAACAGTGGCAGGGGGCAGGGGCTGTATTTTATCTCTGTATTTAGCACAGCACTTTGTACATGGTACATGCTCCAAACTATTGTTTTTGGAATTGTCTTAAACTCAATGGCAGCTGCTCCTAGCCTAATCCCACAGACAGGACATACAGCAATATCTGAGGCCTGAGGGTCAATCTTACCTGTTCCACCCTCAGCATATCAATGATCTGGTCAAATAACGATGTTCTCAGAAGATCCCGGTGGATTAATAAAGTCTCCAAAGCATTACAGGCAGCTGGATATTCACATTTAGAGTCTCTGACTGAAGAACAGCAAAGAATTATTTCTACACACGTGATTTAACAATTATCTCACCCTCCTTACGCAGGTCACTCATCCGGCTCACCAAGTCTGGTGACCTTATCGACGCTGGCCTCTGAATCCACATACATGTGGCAGATCCCTTCGCTGTGCCCCATCACTGGAATTCCCTTAGCTGCTTTCTGGATGTTTCTGACCAGCTGGGAAGAGCCACGTGGAATGATGAGATCTATCATTTTGTCTAGGCGGCAAAGATCTTCAACTTCTTCTCTGGTATTCACCTAAACAAGAAAAAAATAGAAAGGCAAAAGACTCTTCTGGCTACATAAAATACAGAAACAGCCAATTCCCAGTTATAGATAAAGGTCTGCATGTCCTGAGTATGAAGTCTGGCACTGTGAAAGCTTACTGTGGAAACAAGATTAAATTCCTGATCGTGGGAACTGAAACATTATCCAGAAACTTCCGATCAAGCTCTACCCACTTGGTGATACGCAGTGTTATAAAACACGCAGGATACAACCCTTACCCTCAAAGAGCAGGGAACTTTTTACCCCTCCCAATTACTATGCCCTACCCTTAGCACAACTAAGGGAACGCAGAAGTGGGACAAAACTACCTGTAACACAGGGCAGACCATTTTTAAATGCCAAAGGAAGTGCAAGTGCAGTCTATGGAAGTTACGGATGGCAAGAGGATGCCAGGCTATGAGGATCACCGAAAGGTGGTGGCTTTGTTGGTTCTCTAATCACAGCCTTGAGGAAGGGTTGGGTCTCGCTAGGAAGTTTCGGTTCTCCAGGACTTCTGATGACAACCTTTATTTTGGGAATGCTGACTGGATTGATTATGAAATGCTTGGGTTAGGACACTGGGAGAATAGGTATTTTGTTTCCATTCTTGAGCCTGTCTTCCATATGGTTAAGTCACCTATGACTCAGTTATAAATGCACACATGCCAGAATGTTCATGGAGACTTCATTTGCAGTAGCTGAAAGCTGGAAATGACCCAAATATTCATCATGAAAAGAATGCAAATGGAATACTATATGGCAAATAAAAAGGGGAAACCCACAGCTAGATGCAACAATGTGGATAAAAGTCACAGAGATAATGATGAATAAAATACATGACAGTACATTCTGGATGAGTTCATTTAGATAAAGTTCAAAACAGGTAAAAGTGAATATAACAAAAGTCAAAAAAAGTGGGTACCTTGTGCTAAGGGTAGGGCATAGTAACTGGGAAGGGTAAAAAGGAGCCTCTGGGATCTTGGGAAAGTGCTCTATTTTGTCATGGCTGGGGGTCACATGTGTGAAGAAAGAGAGAGAAGAGAGAAGGAAGGGGGAGAGAAGGAACCCATTGAATCTGAGCTGAGCTACAGCTGAGATCTGAATCCCCGAAGTCTGTCCCCCTCCTAGGCGCTATGCTGCCAAAAACAGATAAGCCCAGATTCTTATCACCGAGCGCATTTCAGTAGCTCTGCAGATATCCTCCCCGCAGCCACCAGAATCCTCAGGTGCTGCGGGGAGGGGCCTTGACAGAAAGACAGATTTGACGGTGGTTCAGATCCAAATATAAACTCTTACCACAGATTGCATAATTCTGAGTGAGTACCTCAGTCTGTTTGTTCCGATTTAAAAAGTGGTCCTAATAACTAGTGGTACTTTCTTCATGTTGTTAGGGTTAAACAAGGTAATGGAAGAAATATGTCTGCTATGCAGTAGGTGCTCAGTCAATTGTAGCTAGTATTATCAAACATCATTTGCTAGTTGAGGAGAACGACACAATAGTCAGTTACAATAATGACTATGAACTAGGAGTGGTGGCAAATGCTTATAATCTCGGCTGCGGGAGAGTGAGGGAGATCACAAGTTCAAGCCCACTCTACCCTCTCCGTTTTGGCCACTGTGGGGAGCAGGGTGCTGAGTTGCATCTGTAAGAACTGCTTGCTCCAAACAGGCAACTGGGTAACTTAGTTACATCCTGTCTCAAAATAGAAAATAAAAAGTGCCGGGAAAGTAGCTCCGTGTGAAGGCTCAGTGTCAATCTCTAGTATCAAACAGTAACAATATACTCACCAAACCATGACAGTAATAATGAAAACAGCATTATCCCACCCTTACAGAAGTCAGGATGCTTCGTGACAAACTTTCTTAAAACGTATCTCATCTGACTTACCCTAAATCATTCTACCAATGAGGATAATCAAGACTCTGTCTGTGTGTGTGTCTGTCTGTCTGTCTGTCTCTCTCTTAGAGAGGATCTCATTATGCAGTTCAGCCTGGCCATGTAGCTGACACTGGCCTTGAATGCACAACAATCTTCCTGCCTCAGCCTGCTGAGTGCTGGAATTACAGGTGTGTGTCACCATGCCTACCTCTAATTGACATTTTTAAAATCAGCAGTGTTTTACAGGCATGGCCTTTCGGTATCATCTGGCTAATGTCCACAAGTTCATACCACTTAACACCACCCTGACCAAGTAAGTCTGCTTGTCCAAGAGGCTTGGCCCCATGTGGCCTAAGCTTTGCTTCAAACTCCCCAGAATCTGACCTGGGCTCCGTGGGCCTGACGTGGTTCCTTCGCGGGGACCTACCAGCTGTACTGCCTCCTTCACCCCATGGATGGAGAGGGCCTCCTGCGTCAGGAGATGAAGAATCCGGTTGCTGTTCGCAGCCTCCTTCCCGCCTTTGAGTAACAATCCATTCCCAGTTGCAATAGCCAATGCTGCCACCTGCAGATCAAAGGAGAGAACAGTGGGTTCAAGGGGAAAACAAGAAAAATCACATTAGCATTTATTGAGTACTTTATTAAGGATTATGCTGTTTTATCCCACTTCATACTGATCCCCAGGGAGACTGCTTCCTCCCCCAGGGTATGGAGCATATAAACAGAAGGGCTGAGAGCTGGACTGAGGTGGTTTCACCCCACAGCCTTAGGCACTGGACGTTATAACTTCCTTACCACCGTCAGCAATGCAGCTTGAGTTCCGTGGCCAGGGACACACAGCCCCTCCGCTTTGGCCACTGTGCAGAACATGGTGCTCAGCTGCCTCTGCAGAACGGCTTGCTCCACGGGGCTCCGGCGAGTGGCTCTCTGGCCACATCATTCTCTGCTCTTGGAACTGCTCTGAGAACTTTAACTGCCTTGTGCTAAGAGCCTGCAGTGTACCACGGCTTCTGCCAGCCCCAACAGCAATAGCACAGACAGCTGGGAAAGGAGCACGTGCTGTGCGTGAGGTGTGGGCTGGGTAAAGGGGAGCTACCCTGTCAGAGCAGAGGCAGGGAGAGACAGTAACCTAATCACCCTAAACAGGAGGAAACATTTCCTATATGGGATGCATGGAAATCCTTCTGCTTTTGCAAGATAGAGAGAGGCTCTTCACCATAAAACCTTGCTGGTATTACTCTCCAAATCAGCAGTTTTGTTGTTGCTGCTGTTTTTGTGACAATGGGGATTAAATCCCAGGGCCCAGCCTTGGCACTGAGATATACACCTTGACCTTCATTATTATTATTATTATTATTATTATTATTATTATTATTTTTATATTTATTGCCAGGTTCTAAATTAAATCCATAGGGCTGGGTTCAAACTTTGCACCTTCATGCCTCAACCTCCCAGAGTCCTGGGATTACAGGTGTGTGCCAATGCACCCAACCTCAAATTAATGCTTGTTCAAATCCTTCTTTGTTTGCTTATGTTACTCATAGACCCCTTATAAAAGTTACGCAACTTTCCCCAGATAAATGCAGGCACACAGCATTTGGCATCCAAGTTTTAAGATTTGTGGATTCCGTGTTGCTATCCTGAGTTAAGGTCCCAAGGAAGAAGCCTCAGCTAAATTAGAGACTTACTCCAGGTGGGTGGATGAGAGGTGGCAGAGACACTTCAGGACACGGCTCAGAAACTGAGGACCTGTTTCTACTAGCCCAGGTGAGTTCTGTAGCCACCCCTGGGCATTTCCACAAAACAGGCATGTGGGTGGAAGGTAGTATGGCAGTCAGGGGCATGGGGGATGAGCAGGCCGCTTTCCAGTTCTTTCAGGAATTATCCTCCAGAGGACAGGCCAGACACCCATGATCCCTAACGCCTCGTACATAGAGAGGCTAGTTTTCATTTTAAAACACAATTTACCTGTAAGACTTTGAGGCTGATTTAAAGAAAGAACTGATACCCTCTTACTCACAGTCCAGTGAGGAAATGATCCCAGTTTTCTGGGGGCATCTCAGGGCAACAAACTCTAATCTACCTTGTTCTCCTGGCACAGCTGGCTGGCAAGACCTTTAACAAATGCTTTCTCAACATTCATCAAGAAGGTTCCCATTAACTATTGAAAGTTCTTCTTCTAACAGATGTACCTACACGAAGCCATCAGTCACAATGGTAACAACACAATCTTTTCAAATGGGCAAGGCCAGCTACTAGATGAGTAACCACAGAAACCATCAGAGACTTCCGTCACAGAACGAAGTGCACCATGAGCTAAGCTTTTTGGAAATGTGTTCTCCCGGGATCACACAGTAGACTGACCTGGGCTCCCTCCGGTATCAGGCTGATGTGACTGCTGAAACAGGAATAGTAACTTTGTAGGATTTGGTTTCTTCTGTAACACTTTTAACTATTCATATTCTTCATGAATATGAATTATCTTGTGATGAACGATCTGACAGTAACATCTCAAAAATTATCTTGTTGGTTGAAAAAAAAAAAAGATCATCTTTTTTCTCTCACATACCCAGATAATTGTTTTTGGGAGATTTATCACCAGTCCTGGAAATGTATGCTTTCTGCAAGTAGCCTTACTCATTTACCTGGGGCAAACAGTCAGGGCGAGATTCAAAGATCACCAGTAGAACACCAATTGGAACGGTCACTTGCTCAAGTTCCAGGTTTTTAGCAATTCGGGTCCTGCGCAAAACACGTCCCACACTGTCCTGCGAGGAGGCTGCGATCTGCCGCAGCCCGATGGCCAGGCTGTTCAGTTTAGACGTGGACAGGCTTAAGCGCTTCAGCAGAGGGCCCGCAAGTCTCCCTGAAAAAGTGTTGAGAACGTATGTTGGTGTAGCAGATCCCGGCAGGCTACTGCTACCAATTTACATGTCTTGGTGTCTTTCTGCACACATGACAGTGCACTAGGCGCAGACAGTTAACTTCGGAGTCTCAGTAAGAAAATGACACGCCGTTTACAGTTCCTAGGGGCAGTTTGGCAGTCTACGTCATCATGTTAATGTGTACATATGCACATTCCTGTGCCAGCAATCTTGGTATCAGAAATTTATCACTTGTATGATCAAGCCTGCATGTGACAAAGACATGCATCATAGCATTTTATAAAAGTGGGGAAATGGATTTTAGCTAAAATTCAGACAATGGACCACAATGCTATTATTATATGTAGAACTACATTTATTGACAGGGAAAGCTATCTAGGATACAGCTTGTAAAAAAGGTAAACTGTAAAACAGCACGAACAGGGTACTACTTATCACACACTTTAATACGCATATCTGAAAGGCACCGAAAACAGTGATTACTTCTATCTTTCTGTATTAATTCTTAAAAATGAGTGAATTATTTTTATGATCAGAAGCAATAAACATATATTCTCCTGAAATAAGTTAAATTATTGTAGGTTCATATACAAAATTTCTTCAGATAAAATATATGCATATATACACACATATTTACATATACATACATACTCACACACACGTGTGTGTGTGTGTATATATATATATATATTCAGGAAAACTACTTGGAATCACATACCATAAATCATTACTATGGTTAATGCTGAAATGGGATTATGCAAAACTTCCCTTTCTTTTTCATAGTTATACCCACTAAGAGAAAAATAATAAAGAGTTCTGCTTTGGAGGGGACAAATCAAACTTAATAAATATTCTACCAACCAATTTTAATACAAACATAATCAACTAATTTTATTTACTTTGTACCATGAGCCAAAAACTGAGTTTTAGTTATAGTGAATATTATATTGTAGCTTTTCAGCTCACAAGCATATTTTCCATGTTACAAATTATGTGAATAATTACTAAATATTTCACTGAGTTGATATTGCATAATGCACTTAACAGCCTGTGTTATTATGTACTCACGTGGTTTCTAGTTTTTCAGTGTGATAATTTTGTTTGAAGAATCTTTACATAGAGTTGTTTTCTCCTTGAAATATGTACTAGGATGAATTCCCTGATTTAGGGTTACTGATCAAAGGGGATTACCATGCTCATGTAGTCCCAGGACTACACGTTTCTTAACTATAACTGCCCTGTGTATTTCAAAGATATTACTGAGATTAGAAGTCGGAGAATGTTCACTAGCTGTGTGACCTTGAACAAAAGCTGTCACTCCTGTGAGTCTGAATTCTTTTCATGTTGATGTAAAAGAATGGGATACTATCAAGTATTCTTCCACTTCTAAAGATCTACTTTATGACTTTGTACTACTACAAAAATTCAAAAGACTAGTAAACTGCAGAGGAAGTTCTGACACAATGCTTCAAAAGTACCATAAACAATAGAAGAAATGCTGATGAACCTTGTAAAGTTTCCTTGTGAGCACATCATTAACCTGGATGTTTAAGTAACTTACTCAAGAGAAAAAGAAAGTTAAAGCCTCATACAATTGACCCCTATTACCTTAGTGTAGAAAAGACAAAGGATGAAGAAGAAGGAGACAGCCTCTCTGACTACATACTTTGCTGTCTGCAATGTGAGTTCAACCCTCTCACGTTCTCTACATAAGCACCTCAAAGCTATTTCTGGAGGGCACCTAGTAATGGAAGACGTTCCACTGGTTGACAAACTAAGAGACAACCTCTCCAGGCTGCACAAATTATTTCTACAATTCTTTTACATATATCATCCACCTATGCTGCAATCTCAGGTCCATCACTGGCCCTTGAATTTTACAAGTGAGAATTTCTCTAAATGTCAGTTCCTCCTCTATAAAATGGAGATAATAACTAGAAGCTTTAGACATACTATGCTGTGAAGATTAAAGGTAATCTTACTAGCACAGTGGCTGGTAATACAGAAAGGCCTTATGATGGTTAACTGTTATTAGTCAAATGCCTAAAAGCAACAGGATTTTCAGTTTTGTGTTAGTCCTAAAATTTTTATAGTAGCCACAGCTTGTGTGAGCAGTAGAGGAAAAGAAGAGTCCTACTGGGGTGGTATTAAAATATCTGGGGAAAAAATAACAACAACAAAAATATCTGGGAAAGGAAGGAAGAGTAGTATGAGTAGTTTTGAAAACACCTAACTAGTACCAGCAACTTACATTGATAACAATGATGCATAAAAGCAATTTCCTTTATAATAATCTTGCCTTTAGGCAGACATAAGAATCACTGGTAAAACAACAACAAAAAGAAACAAAGCAAAACCCTCTACGTGACCCTTTACCTTCTGCTTCTTCCAGGTCTTTTTTGTTGGCTAGTAAGATCTCTTCCTGCTGGTCTGTCAGGAGATCAGCCAGATGATAGATGATTTCTGCTCTCTAGAAGGTAAACCATTTTAAAGCCAGGTGTGTTATTCCCAGAAGAACAATCGCCAGTGCTAACACCCACTCTTCTGGAGTATTAGTGCTGCTCTGAAGCCAAGGTCACTACTGACTGAAATCCCCTTACTTCTCATTCCTTTCCCACCACTGCTCTCTCTTCTTTCTTTTCCTCCTCTTTTACTATTTCTGATTACTGCAGTGAGCAAACCATGGCCCAGCTGTGGGGGAGGCAGTATGACGAATTACTCAATTTATCAAAGAAGGGCTCAGCACTTTGTATCAGCATCACACATACACTGTCAGAGTTAATGTTACTAGGCAGCTTACATCCCTGGTAAATTTTTACATTTGGTTATTTTTTCTCAATTAGTTGATCAAGTCAATATAGACCAAGACACCTAAGAGACTCCAATCCTTTCCCACCAGACTGCACAATGTGGCAAACAGGTATGCTGATTATTGAAGAAGTAGAAGGAAATGTTCCCAGAGGCAAGTCAGGGTCTTCCTTTCCTATTATAGTTTTCCTTAAAGATTGTATTAGTGTATGCTATGGCTTGTGTCTAGATGTCTCCCTCACACAGTCATGGGGGCAGGCTTCTACAGTTTGTGACTGATTCATGGTGCAATGCTGGGGTTATGGGCATGAGCACTACAGCCACGTTGGGGTGGGTAGCTGCATACAGTGTAAGGGAAGGAAAGAGGCTTGCACGCTCTCTCCTCCCCTTTCTGCCCTTATTGCTATGCTATCTCCCACCACCTTGAACTGCTGTCCCTCAGCCATGCCACCACACCTTGAGTCAGCTAACTGCAGACTGAAACCTCCACCAAACTGTGAGCTAAATAAACCTTTTCTTCCCTAATTTTGGGTAGTATTTTGTATTAGCAGTGAGAAAAAAGTAACTAACATAGAATTTGGTACCAAACAAGTGGCATCATTGCTGTGACTGTACCTGACCATGTGGTTCAAGAGCCTTTGGGAATAGCTCATGGGAAGAGTTTGGAAAGGTTCAGAGATGTCACCTGAAAAAGTAACATTGGAATGTCTCAGGCTATTCTGTATGGCAGATTCTGGTCCAGAGCTCAGCAGACCAGAAAGCTGACAAATTACGCTGGTAAAGACCAGACTTGGGATGTTCTTGCTGGAAAGAAGGACTGTATTGGCTCCTGGACTACTGACCTGGTATGTGTGTTACAGCTTTTCAGAAAGTTTGTCTGCATTTTGTTCATGTCCAGAGACTTTGCCCGATACTATGATTAAGGGTTAATTAATCTGGCAAAAGAAATTTCAAGGCAGATGAATGTTGAGGCAGTGGCATAGTTCTTGTTTTTTTTTTTTTCCGCCAGATTTATGTTGTGAATCAAAGAGCATAGAGTTTGGCCAGAAAGAAAAGCTGTAAACTACAAACATAAAGCTGAGGAGATCTCAACTGCTGAGAAGAAACAGGAGAATATAAAAGATGGCCTGAAGGCATTGCAAGAAGCAGCTCAAGTCTTGGGCTGGGGATTTAGCTCAGTGGCTTAAGTGACTGCCTGGCAAGTGTGAGGTCATGAGTTCAATCCCCAGTACCAAAAAAAAAAAAAAAAAAAAAAAAAAAAAAAAAAAAAAAAAAAAAAAAGCAGCAGCAAGTCTCTACCCTTGGCAGCCTCAAACCTGCAAAGGTGAAAGACTGCTCTGAGGAGAAAGCTGCACAGTACCATGCTCCAGAATGGCAGCAGCATAAAAAATTTGTTGCTCAGAATTGGATTCAGAATGCCCAGCATTCCAGATACTCTACCCCGATGGCACGAGAGAGAAAAGGCTGGCTAGTGCTCCAGCTGGCAGCAGACCCTGGCATCATCTATGTGGTGCTGGTTTTAGATGCATGTGGAATGCAAGGGTTCTGAGGTTACAAATGCTTCCACCCAGATTTCAAAAGAAGGCCTAGGATGCCAGGCAGTGTGCCCCTCAGAGGGCAATGTGTCAAGCTGTGAAGGAGAAGCCAAAGATGCAATGGAGACCCCAGAGGTAGAAAAGCCAGAAACATGGACCTTCTGAGGAAACCTGAAAGGAGGGAGCAAAGCCAGTCCACAGAAAAGCCCGAGGAGATACAATCACCAGAAGTGCTGTAAGGGTGAAGTCACTTAGGCCTTCTGGAGCTCACGTCTTGCCACAGCTTGCTCTGGATGCTGCAAACCGAACTACAGGACTTAATATTCCCCCCGCTGGAGTTTGGACTTGCTTTGGTACCATTCCACTTGTCTCTCTTTTATACCTTTACAATGTTTATCTTGTGCCACTGAATGTTGGAAGTGTTTAATATTTTCATTTGTGCAAGGGCTCAAGACTTTGCCTTACATCTTGGAGGAGACTTGGGACTTGGACTTTTCAGCAATGTTAAAACTGTTAGAACTTTGGCAACTGTTAACAAATAGACTAAAATACCTTTTGCATAAAAGGATGTGCATGAGTCTTAGGAAGGCCAAGGCTGGAATGTCACTGTTTATGTCTAGCTGTTCCCTCAAGGCCTCATGTAGTCATGGGAGTGGGCTTACAGAGTTTGTGACTGATTCATGGTCCAATGCTGGCTAAGTACTATGCCACCATGGGGCAGAAAGCCTGCATACAATACAAGGGGGTAAAAGAGGCTTATTCTCTTTCTCCTCCTTTTTTGCTCTTGTTGCTTTTGCCATAATGAATTACTGCTCCTCTGCCGCATCACCTTGCCTTGGAGCCAGCTGATTATGGACCAAAATGTCCACAAACTGTGAGCTAAATAAACCTTTCCTTCCTTAATATTGGGCACTGGGTATTTTCTTTCAGCAATGAGAGAAAAGTAACTAAGACAGTACATGCATTTTACAAGCAGCTTGGGGGAATTGGTATGTGTATGTGGTACAGCTTGTTTCTTTTCCTTATCCCCCCTGCCCAGCTCCCCTTTCCCCTTTCTCATTCTCGTTGCTATTGTTAATCTTGGTTCACATTTATGACACACACTGCGCACATTCACTGAGGTTATTAGAACTTTGTACCTGGCATATCTTCATTCCATTTTCCGATCCCCTCCTCCTTGCCCCTCGGCCTTGGTCCCCTGGATCCCTCCCCATCTGCAAGAGATCCTTTGCCTTGTCTCATCCCATCCTTCCTTTTTCTCTTAGTCCATACACTGCCTTTCTCAGAAGAGAGATACTATTCAGTATTCAGGTTTCTGTGTCTGATTTATTTCACTTGACATTGTATTTTCTAGGTGCATCCATTTTCCTACAATTGTTTCATATTTGTCCTACTTTATAGTTCAACAGTATGCCATTACATACAGATACCACATTTTCTTTATCCAATTTTCTGTGGATGGCTATCCAGATTGCAAGATTTTGCTATTATGAATTGTGCTGCTATAAACACTTGCATGCATGTATTCTGTAGTGTGTCTTAAGCTCTATTAGGAAGGTATACAGAAGGACGTAGCTGAGTTACACAGAATTTCCAATTTTAGCTCTCAATCTCCATACCGATTTCCACAATGATTGTACTAGTTTATATTCCCACCAACAGTTTAGGAGGTTTCTTTTTTCACCACAGCCATATCAGCATTTGTTGTTTTTTGATTTCTTGATGATTTCTCTTTTTTTTCTGGAGTAGGATAGAATCTTAGTGTTGCTTTAATTAGGATCTCTGTAATGGTCAGAGATGTCAAACATTTTTTCATACATTTGTTGGGTATTTGTACTTCTCTCTCTACTTACAATTATTTTAGTATCTTTTCCTTTCTCAGGCACAGGTACTGCCCAGAAGAAACCTACATAATTACTCTCAAATCCATCCTTAACAATCAGCTTTCACCTGCCCTCCTCACAGTGTCCAGCCTTATTGCATCTGCTATATAGACTAATTCATGACAAAGTCTTTATGGAGAGGGTAGGGCACTAACCGTGGAGCAGACTCTCAAGTTTCCATCTCATAGATAAAATAGATGATATGGAATGGGTTGAAGAAGTAACTTTATTACATCTCCACACCCATTATATGTCAACACTGGCTAGCCTGCCTAATCTCTTCATTTTCATGATGCTTTTGACTGAAACATCATAGTGAGCTGGGTGTGGTGACACACACCTATAATCCCTGCTACCTGGAAGGCTGAGCAGGAGGATCAAAAGTTCAAGGCCAGTCTGGGCAACTGAGACCACAACACACACACACACACACACACACACACACACACACACACACACACACACAAAGGTCTAGAGATGCAGTTCAGTGTTAGAATGCCCCTGAGTTCAATCCCCAGTATCACAGATCACAGGTGAAAGGGGAAAGACAGAGTACTACTGTGCCATAAAGAAGGATAAACTGGAGGCCTTTACTAGGAAAACAGATGCACCTTGAGCCTATCATGTTAAGTGAAATAAATAAGACACACAAACTTACTTATTGCATGGTTTCTTTCTTTTTTTTTTTTTTTGTGGTACTGAGGATTGAACTCATTACCTCGCACTTGCCAGGCAGGTGCTTATGCTGCTGAGCTAAATCCCCAGCCCCTTGCATAGTTTCTCTTATATGAGAAATTCAAAATATAACTAAAGAGTGAAATAAAAGACAATAGGAAATAGTGAGCTAGGTCTTTAGCACATGGGAAGGGGACCAAGAGATAGAGGGAGGGGACAGGGAAATGAGATTTTAAAAAATAAGAGGAATTGTGATGTTTTTGTGTACATGTAGCAAGTTTTTATGAGGAATGTGATCATTATGCACTACAAACACATACAAAACATGTATTAATAGACCAGAATAGATGTATGAAGGGGTCCAAGAGATGGAGGGTTAAGGAGGGGAAGAGGACGAAAAAGAATTAAGATATGTCATGAACATGTACCAACTCCCCACAATGGATGTAACCATTAAATACTATGAACATGTACCAATAAGAAAAGCTACTGTAGGCCTCAGCCTAGGAAAGACAAACAGGAATATAAAACTAAGAAAAAGAAAAAAAGGCAGAGCAAATCTGAAATAGTCTTGTAATTCAGGTAAGTCCACGGAATTCCACGGATGCCAAGAACAAAGGCATTGGGGTCAGCAGTCTTCACGATTACACTATACCATACGGCCTGACTCGGTTTAAAAATGGTTAACAAAACTTTCAGTTAAGGTTATTACCTGCTCAGGTTCCAATGTGGCCAACATCCTTCCCCCAGATCGAGCCATTTCTCCTTGTTGCTCAACAGTCGGGCCTGCAAACGCGCATGCAAGCATCAGAACAAGATCAAGTTGGTTCTCTCTCACTGTCCCAGCCGGTGCTCACTCATGATATGCAAAAGTAACTCTTGGTGTGCCTCAGTGTGTTTGTTCCATACATACGGGGTCACTCTGACCAGTAAAACAGTAAAAGAACTCACCGGGGTAACTCAGGAATACCACAGTAAGTACAAGGACTCATCTGTATTTCTGATGTGGACAACACACTTTTGTCTTTTAGGGTTTCTTTCAATTCTACTTTGGTTTATATTTTCTCATGTTTCCATCTGAATACAGATTATTAAAAACCCTGTCTTTGTGAACACCTGAGAGAATATACTCACCATTTCTTATATATCTCTCCACCTCTAGTGCTTATCAGTGCCTAGCAACTGGCACTGGCAAAGTAAGTGTTTCTTGACAACAATGGAAGCTTACATTGTTTAACCTAGTGATTTTAGAGACAGTAAGAGCCTTAACTAGGCAAGGCAGAGAATTCTATCAAAGCAAAGTAAAATCCAATTATTCTAACAGTGTTTAAAACAATGCCAGGTTTTATAACACTGGCATATCCATAGTACTCAAGTGAGGGCTCAGACTTCTGTCTTGGGTGGGGTGTCAATAGCTACCATTGGCAGGCCTGGGGACCTCAGGAGGGACTACTTACCTGCAGGTTTTACTTCTGAAAAAAAAGTGCCAACCTTCTTCCCCTCTACAATGTCAGTGATGACATGCCCAGACACCTTGGGGTGGGTTCCATTGGCAATGACAACAGACGTGCCACCTTGTAGAGCCCAGAGAGCGGCTTTCACCTAACGGGACAAGTGAGATCCAAACAGGAGACTCAGACCTAGTTTCCCACACTGCAGACTTGTAAAAAGACATAAAATAGAACTTAACATTAAGCAAGTTAAATAAATGCAGTGATGTTTTTGAAACCTCAAAAGCTCTGAAAAACACACATACCCCGTGCACTCCTCCCAGCCAAGCCCTGGTATGTTGCCTGATGATGAACCAACTGTCCTCGTTTTTTAGCACGTTCTCTCTTAGATCCCTGGTACAGGACTCTGAACGTCTGCACTGTGACTTGTTCTGCCTCAGCACGGCAACAGCTCAGTGACTAGCCAGGGGTCTGACAGAACCTGACAGAACAGAAGCACTTAGCTTCTATAAATGGGCTCTTAGCCTCACCTCTGCCATTGCTACGTATAACGCTGTACCATAAGGGAGTAACTTCTTAAAATGATTAATGGGACAGAAAATATGAAGTGTGTATCAAGATATACTTGAGCTGTTAACAGAAGATTTATGAATTATAAAAATTATATAGGCTTTACCCTAGAATAGTTTACAATATGAACACACTGTTTATATGATATTAAAGAAAAAATACATATACAGACACAAAGATAGGTACACAACACCCATTCCTTTAGATATGTGCACGTTTAAGTATACGTGTCTAGTATCTGAACTATTAGCTAGCCCCCAAACAATAATAAAAGTATAAAAGTGAAAAGGACTGCTTTGGCTTTATAACTATTAAGAGATTTAGGGAACCCAGTGCTTACCTTGGCTTCCATGCCACCCATTCCCACTCTAGACTTGGTCCCAAATGTCACAGACTGCTGATCTCCGGGATAAAATATATCAATGAGCTTTGCATCATCTGACCCTGGGGGGCTGTCAAAGAGGCCTAAAAAGTGGACAGAAGTCAGTAACACTGCTGTGATTGCAAGTATGTGTCCCCCATACAGTCCTCCCCAGGCACCTACTACTAGTAGCAAAAACCACTTCATGCTTTGGTCCTCCACATGAATTACATGAACCGCCACCTGCTCTAACCAGAAATGAGGACCAAGGGAGCTATACTAAAACACAGCTCTCAGAGGCCTCAGCTTACATATCCTTGTAACTTGGCTTAATAAATAAATGAGTATTTTCCAGCCTTGGAGCCTGGCCACATCTTTGGCACAAAGTGTATTAACCCTGTCCAGTCTATTGTAAGTGTCCTCATCTCTTCCATTGCTACCTATCATGCCACACCTCAGGATATAACTGAAAATGCAGAGGAGTAACTGCAGAAATAGTGCATCAGCCATATATACTGCTTAATGCGGCTATTTCCAAACAGGTGAAAAGTGAAGCAGGTACTCATTAACTCTCACTGTACCCTTTGAAACAGGCACCCGTTTATACTCCTCATTTTATGAGAGTGTCACTATGGAAGTTGGGCAGAGTCAGCAGGAGAGCTCATGACTCTTAGCATTCACTTTGATATGTGACTATAAAGTACATGTCCCTTATATAACTAAGTAAGATGAAATAAAAGTTATGTGACACGTTACACAAACACAACAATTTTACTTTGTAAACGAATATGAGCTTTGGAAAGAGAAAAGGGGAATGTGAGAGGGGTCTGAGAAAAATGAAGTCAAATTAAAATCTAAAGGGGATACAGCTGGAGAGGTGCTACCCATGGTAAGGGACTGGCTGGAGGATATTTTAGAAGGTGATGGTTTCGGTTTTAAGTCACTGCTTTTCCTGTATTATAACTTTTCCCTTCATCAGTCTAGATCTTTAATACCATCCTATTACAGATACAGCCTTTTTGGGAGAGTGAGGAAATCAAGCGTCCAGAACAGGACAAAGCAGTCCAAACTGAACAGCAAACACAAAAAGAAAGTAGTCTCTTGTAATTTCCATCCACACGGATCAGCACTCTGCAGACTTCCATGCTTTCCAATGGCTTCTCCCAAAGGCTACAGTGGTGTGGGATGACAGGCGTGGACTGAAAGGCTGTTTAGCTTCATAAAATAGTCAGAAAAGACTGGGTGATTCTAAGCCAACCAACCGTCTCTCGAGAGCCTGAGAGACTCCCACTATTCTGGATTCTGCCAATTCCTCTTCTCCTCTTGCAGCAGCCTCTCTATCCAACCAGTAAAGCATTTAAAATTCTGATACTGTTCTATGAATCAATATTGTATAGCTAATTAATTAACCATAAGAGCACAATCCTGGCGGTGGCCAATTTTGGTGTTTGAAGCTGCATCAAACAATTAGTTTGACACTTCTTACCTTGGTTTCCATGCCACCCATTCCCTCTCTAGACTTGGTCCCAAATGTCAACAGACTGATCTCTGGGATAAAATTTATCAATGAGCTTTGCATCACCTGACCCTGGGGAGCTGCCAAGGAAGCCTAAATCTAGTTAAAATTTGTATACTGATCTTACGAACTCACATCCTTCGCTTTGCTAGCAGTGTAGGACAGAAGAATGAGTTTTCAACTGAAGAGACTTAGATTAGAAACCAGGTTTCACAAATTACTTGCTGTATGACTTTGAAAACAATATTGGCTGATCTGAACCTAATTTTTAATTTCTTCATCTGTGTAATTGGTCAAATCTACCTACTCTGTAGGTTTGCTACAAAGACTGAATACATTGACGTTTATAGAACACATAGCACACTATTCACACACAGTAGAACTTAATGAAAACCTGTTTAACCACATAAGGTGGCTTATACTCACCCCAACTTAGCTATTCCTACCCTGAGATTTCAAATTACAGTGAATAAACACAATACCAAGATTTCTTACAGGTGAAGACATGTAGATAGAATATCTCCAAAATTTGACAGGAGCAGATTAACTCACCTGTATCTGCTCTACCTCCACCAGGCAGCCACTGCCCTCACCTTACACAGCTGAGTATAAAACAAAGAACAAATCCTCCCTTGTTAACTTTCTGGGGAGCGGGGTAGACTTAGCAGGTATTTTCCTGACCTCCTGGGAATATAATGGGAGACTTGGGATCCTGGAGGTCTGGTCAATTTAGAGTACAACAACTATTATTTCTTTGTATTAAACCGTGAAATGGCAACAGAATGAAAGAAGAGTCAAATTGGAGTCAAGAAGGTCCCTCCATGAGGAAGAGCAAAGTAGAAAAGAAGAGTAACATATAAAGTCGAGGTGGCCATGTAAGTCCAGGTTTCCTAAAGTAGCTCTAAAATAAGCTGTCCCCATGATTTACATTAAAACCTGAAAATATCCAATACCACAATGATATCACTTCTCATTCACCAGGATGGCTATAATAAAAACCAGACAATACCAAATTAAGTATTGGCAAGGATGGAGACAAATCAGATGCCCCCAAATACTGCTGGTGGAAATGTAAAATGAGCAGTTGCTTTGGAAAACAGCATGATGGTTCCTCAAAGTTTTTAAATGTACAGATATTATGAAAATCTACATTTCTCCCAGTACTAGGAATCAAACCTAGGGCCTTACATGTGTTAAGAAAGTACTTTACCACTTAATTACATTCCCCAGTCCAACAATTCCCCTTTCAGATGAAATAAAAAACAAACTCACATAAAAAGTTGCACATGAATGTATATAATATTATTTCTAACAGTTCATATGTCCATCAACTAATGAAAAAATAAAATGTGGCATATCTACAGAACACAGTATTATTTGGCAATAAAAAGAAAGTACTGATGTACCCTGTAATGTAGATAAAGCTTGAAACATCATGCTAAATAAAAGAAGGCAGTCACAAGGGACCACATGAGGTATTATTCCATTTATATAAAGTATCAATAATGGCTAAAGACATCTATAGAATAAATCGGAAGTTGTTTAGGTCTGGAGATTCGTGGGTGGGAGTGGGAAGTGACTGCTCATTGGCATGAGGTTTTTTTGTTGAGGTGAGGAAATTACAATTTTGACTGTGGTGGTACTTGCACAACCGTGTGAATATGCTAAAGATGACTGGACTGTAACTTTAAGTAGGTGAATTGTATGATATGTGGATAGTTCCATAAAGCTGCTGTGAAAAATACGAAACTGAAAGCACCTGGAAATATTATTCCAGTACTGAAACTAACTCTCTCACATACCAACTATGAGTCATAAAAACTTGTCAGACCATATAGCTCAGAAAATAATGGTTCATAGAAAAAAAAGGTCAGAAAGACTCAAACAAGAGGGCCATTTATACACGTAGAAAAAGACATTATTTGTACCTTCTACATCTGAAAGAACAATCAGGAGGTCAGTTTTCATTTCCACAGCCAGGCGGGCAGCCAGGCTATCATTATCTTTAACACTAATAACCTGGAATATAGGAAAAATGTCTTCAGTGAGTGAACTATGTGGTCCGAAAAGAAATTCACAGAATCGCCCAGCTAGAATCTGTTAGGCAAACCCAATGACCCAAGGACAGCTGTTGCAGGTCCTCTCTGCAAAGCACGTGCCTCTTAGCAATCCCTTTTTCAAACATGCAGCCGTCTACTGAAACACACAAGCCAAGCCCACAGCACCAGTCTAAGTCACCACACATCTCACCCTACTGAATGAGTCCCTGACTTCAGACGAGTTCATGCAGCCACTGTTCTGCGATGCCAGCTTTTCTCCCAATTTCTCCATCTTCCTCATGCCAAACTTCCCGTGTTAGTACATGCAGCACAGCGTGCATTAGTGTTTCCAGCATGCTCAACCCTTAGGAATACTATACCCACATTTACCCCCTGGAGATCACTGTTGGGCTCAGCAGGGGGGACAACAGCATCATTTGTGTTGATAATGGGGACTATGTTCATTCGAAGGAGTTCATGAAGTGTCCCGTTGAGGTTCCGGCGCTTTTGCTCATCGTGGAAATCCAGGTTGGTCACCAAAATCTGAAAGGATTAAGTAAATTAAAAATGGGCTGGGAGGAACATGGTGAGCTTCCTTAGAAAGGAATAAAAAGATACTCTGAGTAAAGGAGTGTCTTAGTCACTTTCTTGTCACTGGCACAAAATATCTGATATCCACAATTTAGAGGAAGAGAGGTTTATTTTGGCTCATGGTTTTCGTACATAGTCGGGTGACTCCCAAAACAGAAACAGAACAGTAGAAAGGCCTAGGAAGAGGCTAACTGCGCATCCCATGGCTGCCAGGAAACAGAGAGAGAAGGGAGGAGCCAGGGACAAGAATACATACTTCCAGGTCTGACTTGGCTCTTTCCACCAGGCCCTGCCTCCTAGAAGAGGAAGTCACCATAAGGTGTTCACAGGTAGAGCGGAAGCTGGGTGTGGGAAACAGTAAACGAGTCTGCTTTCTTGCTTCAGCCAGACTACTGGACAATGTTAGGCACACAGAAAGGTGAATGAGGACAACAGTAATAAATTAAATGGTAGCAAACACTGAAGCTCAAGATTAAGAGTTTGAAAGTGATCTCTCTGATGTTCAAGGATGTATGTCCTTGTTGCATAGGGCAGGAACGTTTGGAAGCAGATCGTAAAAAAGAAGGGTACTTACCAGTTAAAGCAGGGACAATTAAGGCCTGCATCAAGGTCTGGCTATGATAACTAACAAAAACAACTGCAGAGAAGCAGCAGCTTTGATGACATACAAAATGTAAACAAAGTGGTGACACAACTGGGGGAAGAAATCACTCATTCTCTTGCTGAGCAACTCTGAAACACCAGGCCTACACTAGCTACTCAGGTGGGAAATAAAAATGTTGATGGTTTAAAAGAAGATGGAATGCAGCATAATCTTTAGAAGGAAAGACTATGAACTCCTCTTCAAAAAGTTTAGGTCTGTGGAAAATAGGACCGGATCAAAGCTGAACATACAGATTCTAGTCATGTTGGCAAAAGAACAAACAGCAAAAATAAACACGTGTGTGGGAGAGGCCAGCAGGAGGTCTAAAGGTCCAGGGAAAATATCTGTCACTAAAACAGTTTCAAAAACAAGGGGTGGAAATTTGACAGTGAAGGTAGAAGAGGGTCCTGGGGGGGAAAATTTGTGGTTGGAGAAAGGCAATCTGCTGAGACAAATTGGTTTGGTTTCTATGAAGAAAAAATAAACTGCTGTATTTGTTTAAGTCTTTAACCTGGGAAACAACTTGGAAATTCTCAAAACCCACTGATAATGGTCTTCTTCACAGGTCTGTTGAAGAACACAAGGAACTACAGCATAAGGTGCAAAGGGCAAAGACCGATTAGATCCCGTGGAGCGGTGGTGGGGCACAAGTGTGAGAGAGGCCCAGGGGTTGGTGCTTATTGGGAACTGGCTTGCATTCAGTAGTAGTGCAAATAATGTCTAATGTGCACAGATTTTTTTTTTTTTTTGGTTCCGGGGGTCAAACTCACAACCTCACGTTTGCCAATCAGGCACTTATGTCACTGAGCTAAACCCCTGCCCCTGGTGCATTGACTTTTCATCTCAAGCAAAGCTAAATAAAAACTAACTTTCAGAAAGAAGCAATCTTAGGAAAAATCAAAACGTAGCTCCCGAACCTCCATTCCTCACCTGGCTCTAAGCACTTTAAAAAATTAAAATATAAGCCAGGCACAGTGATAGACACCTGAAATCTCAGCTACTGGAGAGGCTAAGATAGAAGGATCACTTGAGTCTCTAGGTGTCTGATCTCCTTCTTAACAGAAATACATACAAGACTACATCCATAAGCAACAAAGAGATAAAGTACATGACTATTTCAAGTCACTTATTCATGATAAATTTGGTATACCAGTTCATCACTGTGAACAACAACAACTATGAAAATGATGGAGAATCAAAAAAAGCATAAAAATGAAGACATAAAACCTGAAATGATATATATAATAGCATCATCTGTGTAAAATAATGCATAGTCAGAAGCAACAAGAAATTTGAAAATAATAACTTAAAGAATTGTATTTTTTCCAGTTGTTCTACGAAGTGATTATTATTTAGCGCTTCTACTTAATAATAGCTGATTTTAAAAATTCAGGAAATATAAGTAAAAATGAAAAAAAATGTAGAAGCAAGGTTATAGGACATTCAGGGTAACCTCTAAAAATTTGTTAAGAATTGGAACTGTATCTGACTTGCTTATTACACCATGGGCGAACAATAAACATTTTCTGAATGAATAAAAAGCCAGACTACCTGCAACACTTAATAGACATCTACTATAAAAGGCTGCCAGGTAACAGAGAAGAAACTCACTTGAAGTTAAGGAGACCATGAAATAACACCTAACTTTTCTGTGTTCAGAAATACCCATATCTCACCTGCAAATTAGTACATCTCACTAGCAAAGACATAAACAGACTGAAAGTAAAAGGATGGGAAGTGATAACTCATGCAAATTAAATCCAAAAGCAAGCAGGAGTAGGTATACTCATATCTGATAAAGGTATATTCATATCAAGCCAAAATTAGAAGACACAAAGAAGGTTATTGCATCCTGGTTAAGGGTACAACCCACAAAGGAGATGTAACAGTTGTAAATATGCTTTGGACATACAGACAATACTTGATATAAAGATACAGATAGACCCCAACATAATAATAGAGGGTGATTTCAAGACTCCACGCTGAGAGAGTAAAGAAGCCACACCTTTCCTACTAGCATCTAAAAAAATGAAATACTTAGGAATTAATCTCACAAGAACAACAACAAAAAGCATAAGAGATTATTACTTGACAAATTACATACTGACTTCTTGGAAATAGTTGTTCAAATTATAAAGTTAAAACGTAAAGTAGACATTCAAACAGTGAGACTGTTAACAGTTCTGCTGCACGATCTGACAAAAACAGCAATATGGTCATCCATCTTACCCACTCAAATAAACATGCAATTATATCAAAAGGGTAAAATTAAACACAACAAAACAGAACAAAGCAGATCACAAGAAAGCAATGTAAGACATAAATTTCAAAACTAGACAATCGGAGATATTCACTCTCTATCATACTGACTCTTGTTTTCTTCCAAATAGTTGTCCTATTGTCACATACAGGGAATTCACATGAAACAACATAGTATGGAATTGATCTGAGCAGGACGAGGAGGGCATTTCAGGTCTTCAAGACCAGACATTAGGGAAGCCAAGAATGGCTGTCATAGTGTCTCTCATTCTCCTCAAAACAGCTGTCCATACCTTCATGTGTGTTGAACTTAAACAAGACAAAGCAAGCTAAAATCGCTTTGAACAAAAAGTGATAGTTTTGCTGGATTTCACATCATGACATTATGGAATCAGCACTGGGTACTCTAGTGTCTCTTTTTCTTCAAAGTAGTTGTTCATTTCAACATGTGTGATATAGTTGGTTCTTGTAAACTGTTTATAAGCTCTACACATGCATGAGTCTCTACATGTATATCTATCATTTCTGTATTAGAGGGAAAAACAAAACAAAGCAAGATGAAACAAAACAATTCCTAGAAAAGCATGAAGCAAAAAAGTCACATAAAACCGCAATACAAGGTGATCTACAATGGTTACTGTGATATCTCAGCAGTATATAACAACATTAATAAAAACAAAGCATTGGAGACATTATAAGACTTCAAAAGCAAGTAATAATCAAACCAGAGTGGGTATCTTAGTGAATCTTGTCATCTTCAGTGTAGTTGCCTATACTCTTAGACTTGATGCTATCAATCATAACAGATTTGAATAAAACCAGTCAATACAAGATAGCACTCTTAACAAACCAGATTCAAACAAGATCAGTCATAATAAGACAGTATAAGTTATAAAGGGCTTCAGATTAAGTTGATAGGAAAATTAGGGATGATTACCATAATATGGGCTCTTTATTTTTGGGATAGCTGACCATGTCCTCAAGCCTAGTGTAAGTAGACAAACTGGAACAGCACGTAATCCATCCAAGCAGAGTGGTGAGAATAATGTAAATTTTAAATCTTGTTACCCAGTTAACAATATCCTCTGCCTCCCTTTTTAGACAATTCCTCCCCTTTCACTTCCATGGGTTGCACTGCTTGTTTTGGGTCCCACTGCCTCCCTATATAGAGCATCTCAATGGACCCTATCTCCTGATCTACTCTGCCTGTGTTTCTCTCTGTTAATATTTCAAGGCCATCTATACTAGAGATTACAGCCAATTTTCTCTGCCTTATTTCTGCTATTGTTTTTCTGCCATTGGTTGTCTATTTTTCTCTTCCACTCCACTGTCTGCCCCGTTCACTGAGGCCTCTCTGCCACTGGTCCTGAAATGCTCACATTCTTGTTTTCTCTCCCTAGAACATCCTTCAGTATTTTTTGTAGGGTTGGGCTGGTGGTCACAAATTCTCCTAGTTCCTCTTTGTCATGGAAGCATCTTGTTTCTCCATTAATTTCTAGAGAGAGTTTTGCAGGATACACCAATCTGGGCTGGAGGTTGTTCTCCTTCAGTGCCTGAATTACTTCAAGCTCTTCTCGACCTGATGGTCTGTGTGGAGAAGTCTGCCGTGATTTTGATGGGTTTTCCTTTATAGGTGATCTGTTTCTTTTCTCTGATGGCTTTTAATATTCTGTTCTTCTGTTGAATGTCTGTGATTTTGATTGTTATGTGTCTAGGTGTAGCTCTGTTTGGGTTGTACGTGGCTGGAGTTCTGTATGTTTCATACATCTGCATATCATTTTTTCTTCTATGCTTGGGAAATTTTCCTTAATAATTTCTGTGAATAGCCTTTGTAATTCCTCTGTTTTGATTCCTGCTTCTTCATTCACATGCTTTATTCTTAAGTTATAGATCCTCTTGTCGTCTTCCAGTCTTTGTATCTTTACTGCCTGCTCCCTTGTTATTTTTAAGAGATCTTCCCTTTCATGATCACACATTGCAAGCCTGTGTTCAATTTTTGATAGTCTATCTTTGTTTTCTTTCAAGTAGTTTTGCCAGCTTTATATGGAGTCTTGTTTCCTGATTATCTCTTTGAATCTGCTTCATGAATTCTTAGGTTTTTTCCTGTATTCTTCATTAAATTTTTCTCTCCTTTTGTGTTCCTCCATTCTTCTGTCTGTGTCTTCTTGAGAGGTGCCCAGACTTTCTTTTATTAATCTACTTAACTCTTGTTTAATTTGAATTAATATTTCAGTTTTGGTCCTGCTTACGAGGTCCTGAAGATATCTCTTTATGTCCGCTAACACTGTTTGATGTTGCATTTTTGCTGCCCTCAATCTTTTGTATTTACCTCTCCTGGATCAATGTTCTCAGGGTTGGGGGCTGGGGGTTTTTCCTTATTTCTCCCTCTCATCATTTTTTTAGTTCCTTCCATACAAGTGTACAGTGTAATTCCCAGACCCTTTTCTTGTTGGTTAAGGCTCCTCTAGAGGGCACAGGCTAGGAGCTTTTGCCCTCTTCAATAGGCTATCAGAGATTAAAGTTCACGCACAGGCAGTGTGCGCTGGCTCCTCCCCTCCAGGCCAGTCAACATTTGCAGGCCTTCACTGCGTTAGTGTGTGCTGATCTCAGGAAATTAATTTGTAGCGGCTCACTGGGTCCTGGCCAGGGGCGTGGTCTAGTCCAAGCAGATTCCACCAATCTGCTCGATGAGGGGAGCAACCAACTGAAGCCACTTCCTTATGGAGTTAGGGCTGTCCTGCCCAAATCCAACATGTCGTCCAGTTGGTTCCCCCTTTCCCATGGGAGGGTCTTATTCCCATCACTCAGCACGTATTGATGCCGGTCCCCGAAAACTGCTGGGCTCCCCGACCTCCAACTTCAGCGCGGCTGCAGTGCGAATTCACGGTGCCTCTGGGTGGGTCGCGTGCAGGGCCGATCTGGGCGAGCTGCACACAGCACTGTTCAGCTTCATGCTCCAGTGGCTCAAGCCAGTTGCTTCAGCATGGATCACTTTGTCAGGTCTCTGGCAGGGATTCAGGTGGCTTGAGGAGGGCGCTGTGCTCGATCTTTGCTTCTCTTATGGTAGCCCCAGGACCTCATATTCGAGTGGTTTTCTGCACTTTAGTTTCTTCGTGGGTTGTGAGGGTCCATCTCTCTCTGTTTGGGTCTCTCCAGGGTGTTTTATTCTGGCATTTGAGCTGTCTCTCTCAGAAAGGGTCCCTCTTGGGCTACCTACTGGTCCGCCATCTTTGGACTCCTGAGAAATGCAAATTAAAACTACACTGAGATTCCATCTCACCCCAGAAAGAATGACCAGGATAGAAAAAACTACCAACAACAAGTGTTGGAGAGGCTGTGGGGAAAAAGGGACTCTTCTGCACTGTTGGTGGGAGTGTAGACTGGTGCAACCACTGTGGAGGTCAGTCTGGAGATTCCTCAAAAAGCTGGGATTGGAAGTTCCATTTGACCCAGCTATTCCACTTCTAGGCATATTCCCAGAAGACCTGAAACCATCATACCACAGTGATATATGTGCGCCCATGTTTATAGCAGCACAATTTGTAATAGCCAGATCTTGGAAACAACCTAAGTGCCTATCAACTGAGGAATGGATTAAAAAGTTGTGGTATTTTTATGCAATGGAGTACTACTCAGCTATAAAGAATGATCACATCGAGATATTTATAAATATAAAAGGACACGACTTGAGACCATACTCATAAGCGAAATAAACCAGACTCACATGTTTAAATACTGTATAGTGTCCCTAGTATGAGAGTTGGTAAGAGTATATAAGATTTTATGGTAATCATGATTTCCCATTTCATTGCTTTGAAGCCTTTCAATGTTTTCATTCATCAGTTGGAATGGTTTTATTCTGTTTTGTTTGACTTTATTATGCGTGATGGTATGAACAGCGGTTTTGAAGAAAACAAAACATTATGGCAGCTATTGCTGATTTAATATCGTCTTCCTTAGAAGTCCTACCATGTTTCTACTCTGCTATTACCATCGGTTCTATCATGTTGTGTTTTATTGGGATTTTAATATACGTGATAGTATAAACAAATCTTTTTATTCAAAATGAGATATTATAGTAGCCATTGATCATAGTTATTCGGTTCAAAATGTCCTGTAATTCTTTCTTTCTCTTGAATGATTTTATAGTAGTGTGTTATATTTGATATTATTGTATCTGAAACTATGCTCAACTATGGCAGAGAAAGAGGTATTTTGACAGCTACAAAAAAAAAAAAGACTTCACTCTGATAGGTCATCCAAACAAACAAACAAAAAATCAATAAACATCAGTTAAACTATATCATAGATCCAGCAGACTAAACAGCCACAGAATATTCTATAACAACTGTAGAATACGTATTATTTTCAGCAGTTCATGAAACTTTTTCCAAAATAGATCATATTTTAAGGCACAAAGCAAGTCTTAACAAATACAAAAAAACTGAAATAATTTCTTGCCACTGTAAGGTCACAATAGAGTGAAGCGAGAAATCAACAGCAAGAGAAACTACATAAACAAATGGGAATTAAAAATTCACTTTTGAATAATCCATGGATTGTTAAAGGAATTAAAGAGTAAGTTCTAGAGTCAAATAAAAATGGAAAGGAAACATAGTACAATCTGTGGGATACAAGCAGTGAATGCCTCGATAAAAAAAATCAGTTTGGAAATAAACAATCTAATGATACATCTCAAGGTCTTAGAAAAAATACAACCCAAACCTAATCCCAAACCCAAGAGAAGGAATGAAATAATGAAGATCAGGGCTAAAACTAATGAAATAGAGACCAAAAAAAAAAAAAAAAATCACTGAAACACAGAGTTGGTTCTGTGACAAGATAAACAACATTGATAAATTAACCAAAAGACTGACCCAACAAAATTAGGTACACAAAATGGCATATTACAACAGACACCAAAAAACACAGAAGATCATTAGGGACTATTTTGAAAACCTATATACCAGTAACTCAAAAAAATCTAGAAAAATGGATAACTTCTAGACATATGTGACCTACCAAAACTGAACTGAAAGGATATTAGAAATCTAAACAGATCATTAACAATAAGACTGAAGCAGTAATAAAGTTTAAATTTTATCAGGTTTTTAAAGAACTAACACTAATGCTCCTCAAACTGTTCTTTTTTTGGCGGGGCAGGGGCGGATACCAGTAATCTAACTCATGACCTCATACTTGTCAGGCAGATGCTGTGCTGATGAGCTATAAACTACATCCCTGGCCTAACCTCAAACCATTCTATAAAGCAAAAAGAGAAAAAACACTTCCTAACTCATTCTACTGGGCCAATATCACACTGATACCTAAATTGAATGAGGATACAACAAAAGAAACCATACACCAGATCCTTGATGAACCAAGGCATAAAAATCCTTAATAAAATACTTGCTGAACTCAACAACACATTAAAAAGACCACACATGATCAAGTTGCTTGCATTCCAGGGATACATGAATAGTATGACATATGCAAACCAATAAATATACTACATAAACAGAAGGATGAAAATCACATTATCTAACTCAACTGATACAAAAAAGCCTAAGCAAATTATATTTTATATGCGGATGACATTGTATAATCCCATACTTGAAAAACCCTAAAGACTCCACCAAGGGACATTGAGATCTATTCAGCAAAGTACCAAGATATAAAATAAACATTTAAAAATCAACAGTTTTTCTGTACACCAGTAATGAACTTGGTGAAAATGAACTCAGGAGAACAATTTCATTTATAATATCTTTAAGTATCCAGGAATCAACCTAATCAAGGAGGTGAAAGACCTACACAATGAAAATTATCGAAAAAAACCTGAAAATACTTGAAAATGAAAAGCCCATTCACATTCATAGATTGGAAGAATTAATAGTTAAAATGGTTATATTACCAAAAATGATCCAAAAAGTCGATATAATCTACATCAAAATACCAATGACATTTGTCACACAATTAGAAAAAACCCTAAAATTCATGTGGAAACACAAAAGACCCAAAACAGCCAAAGTAATCTTCAGCTAGAAGAGTGGTGCTGGAGGTTATCACAATATCAACTTCAAAATATTCTACAGAGCCACAGTAAGAAAAACAGTATGGCACTGGCATAAAACCAGACACGTATGTAAATCGAGTAAAATAGAGGACACAAAAATAAACTGACGTAGTATATAGCCTTCTGATTCTTGACAAAAGAGCCAAAAACATACAGGGGAGAAAGCACGACCTTTAACCATTGGTGTGGGATAACTAGGTATCCATATTTGGAGGAGTAAAATTAGATCCTTATCTTTTACTTTGGGCAGAAATCAACTCAGAATGGATCAAAGACTTAAACTTAAGAGCTTAAACTTGGAAATTGTTTGGAAATCACAGGAAAACACTTGAAAATACAGACACCAGCAATGACTCCCTCAATGGACTCCCTCCCTTTCTCAATAGGCCTCCCATAGGCGATTTAGCTCAGTGGCTTAAGCGCCTGCCTGGCAAGTGCGAGGTCGTGAGTTTGATCCCCGGTACAAAAAAAAAAAAAAATAGGCCTCCCATAGCTCAAGTCGTAACAGCAAGAATTGATAAATGGGATTACATCAGCAAAGGAAACAACAGAGAGATAATGTACAGAATGAGAAAAAACACTTGTCAGCTACTTTTCTAAGAAAGAATATCCACAATATATAAGGAATTCAAAAACTCCAAAAGAATAAATAGTCCACAACAGACAAATAAAACGTAGATAATTCTCAAAAGAATAACTAGAAATGGCCAATCGAGATACATAAAATGTTTAACATTTTCAGCCATCAAGGAAATAAAACTGTATCAAGATTCCACCTCACTCCAATCAGAATGGTTGTCTTCAAGAATATAAAAAACAGTAAATGCAGGAGATGGTGCAAGGAAAGAGGAATCCTTATATACTATGGATGGGACTATAACCCAATACAGACATTGTGGAAATCAGCATGGAGGTTCCTCAAAAAACTAAATATAGAGAAACTAAATATAGGGCTGGGGATTTAGCTGAGAGGCACAGTGCCTGCCTGGCGAGTGCAAGATCCTGAGTTCAATTCCCAGCACACACACACACACACACACACACATACAAAACCCTACATAACTACTATATATATGATCCAGTTTCACCAGCCATTGGTTATACAGCCAAAAGAAAGTCAGCATACTACAGTGATACCTGCATACACGTTTATTGTGGCACAACTCACAACAGCCAAGATATCAAAGCAGCCTACGTGCCTATCAAGAGATGAACAAAGAAAATGTGGCATACATAAAGCATACAATTGAAATATTGTTAACTTTTTACTTCTTCCTAGAGTCTCACTATATTCCAAGCTCACCTTGAACTTGCTATGCAGCCCAGGTTGGCTTTGAACTCTTAATATTCCTGCCTCAGCTGGGATTATAGGGATGTGATATTATGCATGGTTAATGTTTAAATTTTTAAAACTTTACTACAAAGACACACTGCTATTAATCCCCCTCAAAATATTCCTCCTCCCTTCAAATACAATTATTCCATTACTCTTGCTGCTTTCTGAAGCAGTTCTGAAAGTCCTCTTTCTTGAGTGTCTTTAGTTGTGCTGTTGTTGCTATCTTAATGTTCAAAACATTAACTTTTACAGTCATTTCAACTCTGGGGAGAAAGTTTCCAATGAAACCAGAAGTTTTCTTGGTGCCAGACCTCAATAGGATAGAATAGGACATACTGTCATATTTTTATGAACTTATCTTTCTGTTGGGTGGCACTTGGTAGCAGTATTTATTGTATTCTGAGCACATCTTGTAAAAATACTCACAAAGCAGGCTTCCAGAACTGCTTCAGAAAGTGGCAAGATGATGGGATAAGTATTCAAAGCAAAGGAAGATTCTGAGGAAGATTAATGGCAGTGTGTCTTTCACTGCAATGTTTTTATTACATTATTCTAAATACTTGCCATAGATTTTCTAAACTCTTAAGTATGCACTGAAACCATTACTGAAACAAGGAAACTGAGGCACAGACTTAAAGACTTTCTCTAACTCTAAGTAGAAAGCAGTGAAACAGACTATCCTGGCATCTGGCCCCTGAGCCCTGCTCACAACGCTCTTGCTCCACAAGAATCTCCCTCACAGGTTCCATACCCCTGCAAAGCCCAAACTCTCACCTGGGCAGCACAGATACTGTACTGGGTAAACATGGCCTCATACAAGGCCATCAGGCCACTCTGTCCAGCAGCTGCACAGGCTCGTGCCTCTAAGACTGGAATTGCCTGTAATACAACAATCAGATTAGGTATGGCTGGGAATGAGGGAAAGCAAAATATGAGGGTCCCTGTTACAGGCGGGGAGACAGCACTCACCATCTCTTTCAGCTGGTTCTGCCCTGAGTGCAGTGCCTGCCGCACGCTTTGAGACAGAAGGATCTCATGGCGCAATCGCTGCTTACCAAAGGCTACCGCTCCGCTGGTCACCAGCATCATCTCTCGGCCCTGATTCTGCAGCACTGATACCTGGCATTGAGGAAGGAAAAGACACAAGCCGCTGCACCACGTCTACGTTCCCCACACGAGAGACCCAGGCAGACTTTCCCATCCCTGGCCCTATCCGACTCTGTCATTTGGGTCACTATTTGGATATTACTGTCTTGATCTAACCATTTTGGGAGTCCCAACACTGGCTCCCTCAGGGGGAGAGATGAGAGAGCACCATTCTGCCCCTCACAATCTAGTTCCTTACTGTGATTTGAACGTGCCCCCTAAAAAGCATATGCTGGAAACTTGACAGTGTTGAAAGTTAGGGCCCTGTGGGAGGTGCTTAGGAAACAAGCACTGTACCATCATGGATGGATTAATGACTATTAATTATAAAAGGCTTGAGGCTCTGTGTTGTAATCTTTGTCCTTTGGTTACAGCAACAAGGCCCTCATCAGATGTGAACTGTTCACCTTAGATTTCCTAGCCTACAGAACCATGAGCCAAATCAATTGCTGCTTATCATAAACTACCTATCTGTGGAATTGTCATAGCAACACAAAACTGACTAAGACACTCCTTGATATGTATTTGTTAAACTGAATTGATCGGATACACTCGATATGGGAGGCAGATTTGATGACAACATAATACAGAAAACATGAAGACTCCATTGGGTTTCAGGCAAGCAATTTCATAATAGCAACTCTGGTGTAAAGGTGTTTTTAAAAAATTGAAAATATGATTATGGAGGATAGAGGTGTGTATAGCTAGAATGAAAAAGCTTTTGTTTGTCTCTGGGATATCTGAATGAGTGGTTTGACTCAAACAACCAAAGTAGGAAAAAGAAAAAAAAGAAGAAACAACAACTCAGTATTTACATCCATCCACCCAAAGTTACCCGGGGAACTTTAACAGATGCTTGAGCCACATCCCTGAGATATTTTAGCAAATGGTTGGGCAAAAAGCCTAGATATCTCCAGGCTCAGATGATTGTAATTCACAGCCATAATTAAGAATCATTGACATGCACAGCTCCCTATCACTAAGAAATATAAGGACTGAGCTACATGGCATCTACTACACACCTTAACACCCCCTTTTCTTATTCTGGTGTGCTGCTTCCTACTGGTACCTACACTAAGAGTGTTCTCAGGTTGGATTAAAGTGATTACACATTAAGATTAGCTTTACAAGTTGATATGGTAGAACTAACAAAGACTATTTCAGCTCAGTAGAGTCTTCCATTTTGTCAATTACCTGCTCCACAATAGATGCCAGACGCCCCAATGCCAGGCCACACTCATCCCCTCGGGTCACCACAGCACTGCCGAGTTTCACCACGATTCTCTTGGCATGTTTCAGCTCACTGCGGTGGGCAAAGGACTTGCCCTGGGCACGACTAAGGGGTACTGTGATAAAGGGGATGTTGCTCCAAGAACGCACATGTCTCATGGAGGAATGCTGGCCACAACCTGTAACTCCCGAAGTCAAATGCAAGAAAGATACAGTATGATTTCTCAACAAAAAGATACGTGCATAATATTAATCAGTTCAACCGTCAGAAGACAGTTTTATCATTTTTTTGGTTTGTTTTTTGAGATACGGTCTCACCGTGTAGCCCAGGCTGACTGCAAATTCACAGCAATACTCCTGCCTCAGGCTCTCAAGTGCTAGTATTATAGGCAGCTTTATCATTAAATGAGTGAAACCAGTATTATCACAATTACATTTAACATGTTCTTATCCCAGTAGTATATGCAGTGTACCCCTATTACATAGGTCACATGCACACTCAAACACTGCTGAAGAGGATAAATCAAAGTCTTTCCTGATAACATGCTTGTAGACAATATCAAAACCCTACGCTCAGTCTTTTGATGCAGCGAGTCTATGTTCAGAAATTTATTTTATGGAACAAGTTAGAGATGGGGAAAAAGAAATTTATTGGAAAGTTGTTTATAAGAATGTGATTTATGATAGGAAAAATCAGAAGCAGAGCAAATGTCCAGAAAAAAGGAGGAAGATTAGCATTAGAATTTTTAATAACAGGAAAATGCTCATGTTAGTTTCATATGTATGTCTAAATGTATTAAAAGATGAATTAAACAAATTGAAATATTAACATATCTCTTGATGGGATTATAGGTAGTTTTCTTTTTTTTTTCTTCCCTGTATTTTCCAAGTTTATGCAGTACATTATATTGTTTTTGCAATCAGCAAATGTATGCTTTTAAAGAAACTGTACCGCTATAAAAAGAAGGAAAGTCTGGTTACCACAGACATTAAAGAATAACAGTTATATGTAATTTAAAATCATAATTTTTAAAATATGAATTTTTATTGATGTTTACAATATATGTCGTCTACATTCATTGTGGGGAGTTGGTACATACATGTGATACATCTTAGATTTTTTTAACTTTCCCTTGCCCCCCTAAAATCACAATTAGTCCATCTACAGTTTTTCTTTCTGACATGACAGCATCAATACAGATGTCTGTAACAATGATGAAAACAGCCAGAAGGAAAGCTTTTTGAAAGGAAAGCAATGGTGGAGTTAAGTATTTTCTACCCTTTTGGTATCTATTCCCAAGTAATCTTTTTTTGATTCTTTTTCCTGCAACTCTGTAAGAGACTTATAAGGAGAAACAAATCTTAACTAACAAGCTGCAAAGACATCTGCATAAAGCCTAGAGTAAAAGGGTAAAAATCCAAATATCAAGCAAGGAACTCCACCATTTCTCAGCAGCTCAACTCCTACCAGCTGCTTGCTGAAGACAGTTCTGACAAATGAATGGGTCCCTGGACACTGCATTACATTTCACAGCTTTTCTCGCTCAGCTACACAATAGCAGGGGACTTAAATTCTGGCTAGTAAGTTGTGTGTACCAATGTTTAAGGGATTTCCTTAAAAGAAGCCAAGTACTCTCTTCTTTCCTTTGTCCATCTTACCTCTTAGAATATATCAAACATCCATTTTGTACTGCAGCAAAATATGCCCCCCACCCCCATGACAGTACACTTCAGATCTTTAGTTGGCCAGGTAACAGTTCTGGTTAGTTCCTCTCACTTTTGTTTGTTGGAAACAGTTGGTCCCTGTGATACACAGCTGGTCACTATAATACATATTGTAAGAACCAGTCAAAGACAGCCAAGTACTCTGCCTTTGTACCTCGCCTCGCAGACCCTATAAAAACCTCCCTTCCTGAGCCTTCCGGGCCTGACATTTTGAAGGATAACTGATTCCTTGGCAGTGCCCATCCGACATTAAATCTGCCTCAGAATCCTGGATGACGTTTCAGTGTTTCTGTCTGCCATTGGAGGAGCACAGTATACAGAGCACAAATCCCCGATGACTCCACAGGGCTGCTCTGCAGGCCCTGGACTGTCTGCCTCCTTGTAGGGCTCCTGGCTTCTTCACAGGAAGAGAGAAGAGATATTCATTCGCTGCTATCCCACTTGAGCCACTGCTACTTGAGTTTCTCATTTCATACACCTAACTGTAACTGACCACACAGAGAGTCAGTACATGGCAGATGGGCGGGGTGAGGTCTAGGCGGGAGATCAGTAATTTGGGGGACAGTAAAAACACCTTCCCCTAGTGGGACTCACTGAGATCAAGAAGCAAGAAAAGATGAGACGGGGTAATATAGGTTCTCAGGGAGAACAAACTTTAAGCCATTCCTTGCAAAGAACTTTCCATGTATCATTCCACTAAAATATTTGACACTAAAATAATTGTTCTAAACCACCATTAGCGCTATAATTTTATTATTACAGAGAAACTACCTTCATTTGAACTAGCCATTATCATACCTCCTTTTACATTTATGAATTTTTCAATTTCTCTGCCTCTTATCTCCTGGCCACAAACTTCCCTGACATAATCTAGCGCCTACCCTCATCCTCTATGGTGCAGCAATGGCGGGTAGAGCAGGCAAAAGCTCATTCTCACGACCTAGGTCACTGTGTGTTTCTGCCCTCTGGCCTCTTTCACAGTAGAGTCCTTTCTTCCCTCTTTAAATAGCTATTGTTTTAAGCCCTTATGTTTCAGGTTTCTGGCACTACAAGAAAGATGAACTGACCTTTTGTCTTAGTTACTTGAATCAAAATATCTGACACCCAAATTTAAGGAGGAAAAGATTTATTTAAGCTCACAGTTTGTAGAGGTTTCAGTCTAATGAGCTGGCTCTAAGGCAGGATGGCACGGCAGACAGGTATCAGAGAGGAGAAACAGTCTGTGGCAGGCAGAAGGTTGCAAAACAAGCAAACAAGGGACAAGACAAGCCTCTCTCTGTCTCTTATACTGTATCCAGACTACTGGGATTAGGGTGGTGCCAAACCAATCAGTGGACTGATTTAGTAATTGCCCACTCTTAATCCTAGCATTGCACAATAAATCAATCACACATTCTAGATTTGGTCACCTCAGAAGAAGCCCCATTTATGACTGTTTGGGGCTTTAGCAGGGACATCTAGACACAAACCCTAACACCTTTTTTCACAGAGTTTCAGTCTACCTCCTGGCACACTATCAGTAAGGCATCATCTAAGCTTGAACTGTGGTTTTTTGCACCCTTGATGGATGCACAGATGCAGTTTCTTCTGGGGGTGTCCCTAAAGGACTTGGTGTGTTGTTGGGCTACCTATATTCATTAGGCTAACCAATACGAATACTCTGTCTTCAGGGATATTTATTATCTATAGCAATATAGTACCCAAGCCTAAGCTTAAAAGTTGTACACATGACAGGTTGGTCCCAGTTACCTAACAGAAGGGTAGTAGAAGAAGAGAGTTTCTCTACTGGGGTTTGGATCTGTGATCAGCAGTATTTGTGGAACTCAGAAAAATGTCAAGTTTCACATACCCCTTTGCAAGCTGTCAGCCCTAAGCCTTCTGACCATTTGTCTCTCCTATCCACTGTAGAGCATGTTCTGACCTGGAAGGGTACGAGCATGAGAAGACAGCCTGATAGAGCACCTTAGGAGCACAGGTAGTGGGCAGTAAGTCAATGCAGGTGATCAAATGGTAGAGACCAATGGGAGTCCAACAGCCAAGTCCATAGTCTGCATCAGCAGTGGACGGTAGCACAGCTTAGTCCCAGGCAGAAAAACATCACTGTGGCTGCAAACAACTGAGTCACAGTAAAGCAGAACTTAAGAGGATTCAAGAGCAGGTCACAACTATCAGTAAAGTTTTAAGCAGATAACTCATCTCACTAAGTCAAGCAGATAACTCATCTCACTAAGTCCAGGCAAGATTCATGGGACACAGGGCATTGGGGGTTTTCTGCTGAACAATGCAGTTCATCTGCTCAGACTAACATTTGGTACATTTTTTACATTCCACAGTATATTTTTAAGGTTTGCACCGAGAACTAAGAAGGCTTTGATCAAATAGGAAAATCCACAGCTTCTGGATGATTTGTCTTTCTTATTTCCCAAGGAACCTTTAGGCACTGAGCCCTGAGAATCGGTTTCCCTAGCAGGCCCAGGGTGGGACACTTTGGATGGGAGGAGGGATGTCCACATTCCTCAGAAGTGTCATGGATAAAAGGCCCAGGCATGAGAAGCCCTTTGCTGCTTCATCAGAGGCCTCATGTCTAGCAATCAACAAGACTCTTCCAGGCCTCGAGAAGGGTTCCTGACATGACTTCCCCCTCTCTTTTGGGCCTCTACTGCCTAGGTCCTCTGCCATACACCTTTTATCTGTGTCTTTCTTATTTCTTTTCTGCTGTTCTGGCCATCATTTTGAGTGCACACAAGGCTCTGAACTCCAGAAAAGTCTGGATTTAAGGTAATCTAAAATTCTAGGAACAGACCAGAACATGCTTACTTCTATAATTAGATTTAAAGAATAACAATCTCAACAATAAAATACTAAAATGAACACTTAAACTATATACTAACAGCTGTACTAAGTAGTAATGTATAAGACTATCTTACACATATAGTACAGTGATTGAGGCTGTAAAAAGGATATAGGTTATGCAGCCAGACTAATTAAAATCTCAACCCCTCTGCTTACTTGTTTCTACTTTACCTATCTCATAAAACTGCTATAGAGGCGAAAACAACTTATACATAAACAGGGACTTAAGCAAGGTAAACACTTGGTGTTAGCCTGCTTTGCAAAAAAGTGTTAGCTGCTACCATCTCATCACCTTTCTGAATTCTTATGAGTCAAGCCTTATGAGTTATTATTATGATCTACATTTTATAAATAAGGAACAGAAGCCCAGATAAATTATTTATCACCATTACCAGACTGCAAAATATGAGCACAGTATTCTTCACTTTCTCTCACCAGCAGATGAAGTTTATTTTCCTAATCCTTGAATGTAGACTAGCCTTTTGACGTTTTTTGACCAGAACAATGTAGCACAAAAAAGCAGGATAAATTCTTAGCTTAATCCTTGAGAGGTCTTGCAATGTCCCTGCTTGCTGTTCTTGGGAGTTCACAAGCACCATGTGAATAACCTGTGAACCACCTGCTGGAAGGTGGGGATCACATGGAACAGAGATGATTTCACATTCCAGCAGGGGCCCCTGCTCCCAGCAATCAGTCCTGAACCAGCCTGAAAGCTGATAGAGACACATAATCACTGTGAGCTGAGCCAGTCCAAACTGCCAACCCATACAATTGTGATCTATATAGACAATATTTTAAATCACTAAGTTACTTGATTTATAAGTAGCAGAGCCAGTTTTAAATTTCAGGGAGGCAGGTTCCAGTTTATAAACTTTTAATCTTTACATTTCTTTTTACATGAATGGGAAACACATGTAAACACATGTATTTCTGGATGATGATAAGCAAGATTAAGTGATATCAAAGAAATACCAAACTTAAAAACCATCAAAAATAGTGCCTCAACAAATGATACCAGAACAACTAAATAGCCTTAGGTCAAAAAATAAAGTTTGATCTAAACCTCACACCTGTTACAAAAATTAATCTCAAATGGATTTAATGAATTTAAACGTAAAATCGTGAAACTTTTAGAAAAAAATAGGAAAAAATGTGCAGGATGTAGAGCTATACACAGAATTCTTAAGTTTGATCCTAAATGTACAAGCCATAAAAAAAAACTTAAAGCTGGGAATGGTAGTTCCTATGCTAATGCCTATATCTATCAGGCAAGGCAGAAGGATCTCAAGTTCCAGCCTAGCCTTAGTTATTTAGCGATTTAGGAAAACTCTATCTTAAAAAATAAAAAGGTCTGATGGGATTGGGGATTTAGTTCAGTGGTAAAACTCTTGTCCAGCAAGACTGAGACCTTGGGTTTGGCACCAAAAAATAAAAAAGACAGACAGACAGACAGACAGACAGACAAAAAGAAAGAAACAAAGAAAAGACAAAAAGTTCTGGGAATGTAGCTCAGTGTGACGGCCCCAGGTTCAATCTCCAATACCAACCAACAAAACAATATAAACTGGATGTCATCAAAATTAAAAGTCTTGACTCTGTGAAAGTTTCTGTTAAGAAAATGAAGTATCTTAAAAGAAATTCAATGTGACTTCGTGTAGAATATTTCCAAATCATGTATCTGACAAGGACTAGTATCTATAAGAAAGAATTCTTCAAAATTTCACAGGAGAAAAACATACAAATCCAGCTAAAAATGAGCAAAACATGTGACAGACCCTTTACTGAAGATGCATTACATAAATAGCAAATGAGCACATGAAAAGCCGTTTAATGTCCTTAGTCATTAGAGAAAACTTAAAGCGACAATACGGTATCATACATCAAAATGGCTAACATAAAAAGTCATAATATCTAGTGCTCACGAAGAAACAGTAAGTGAATCACTCACAGATCGCTGGTGGGAATGTAAAATAGTGATTACCCTGCAAAAACTGGCAGTTTCTTATAAAACTAAACATACAACCACCACTGAAAACAACAGTTGAAGTCTTAGGCATTTAATCCAGAGCGATGAAAACGATGTTCACACAAAATTCTGTGAACAAATGTTCAAAACAGCCATATTCACAATAGAAATAAAAAAGGTAAAACCCAGATGTCCTTCAATGGGTGAGTGTTTGTACTAACTGTAGTGCACCTTTAACAATAGATGCTACTCAGTCACAAAAACAAACAACTGATACAGTGAATGAACATCTCATTGAGTTTCTTTCAAAAAACCACATATTGTGTGATCTCATTTATATAACATTCTTAAAATGATAAAATTATTAAAACTTTACATTAGCTTTGGCCAGGGATAGGGAACAAGGAATAGTAATAAAAGAGAGAAACCTGAAAGAGCCTATAGTAATTAAGATATTCTGTATCTTGATGATCTCAATGTCAACACCTGGGTCAAAATGTTGGGAGAAATTTGGTAAAGGATGTAGGGGACATCTTTGTGTTATTGCAAAATCTGACACTATTTTTTAAAAATAAGTAACAAAAACAGTCTGTACAAACGAACTGTACAACAGTCATTTGAAAATAACTACAGGGAACACTTGAACAAGTACACGTACTTGGAACATTTTGTCAGCAGGCACTCTCTTTGCTTCGTCCAGTTTTGCCGAACTGTATTTTTCCCCTTTAAAACCTATCTGAAACCCACTTGACCACCAAACCTTTCATCTACTCATTGATGATACATACGCAATCTGGAGGCAGCTGTGGACTGGACCCAAGGCAGAAGACGCTGGTTGAAGGGCTGGAATCCGGAGCGGTACACTTGACTCAACATGGTGAGAAGTGGTCACTAATCCAGGATCTGCAGAATGTGTTTTTAAAGGTCAATGATGGGGAAGGGAATTTAGCTCACTGGCACAAGTGCCTGCCTGGCAAGCACAAGATCATGAGTTCAGTGTCCAGTACCAAGGAAAAGAAAGGTAAATGATGGACAATTCATTTTAGTTTCTTCCTCCTCTCCAGCATCTCAGACTAAAAATTTGACTCTCCCAATCCATGTTAGCATGTTAAATGACTATGAGCGTATCCTATAGAAGATGAGCACATGGGCTAGAAATCTTAGGCTTGAGGACATGGTTTATGAGCATTTTCCTTCTCTAGCTTAAACTAGAGGTAGATATGTCCAAACTGCAGCTCACTGATTTTCTGTGCTGGTGAAGAACTATCTTGTACTGCATATAAAATATAAAATAGTGAATATGTGTTATAAATTTTCCTTTAAAAATTTTTTATTATAGCCTAAAAAAGATGGCAAAAACAAAACAAAACAGTGGGCCACAGGTTGGACATAGTTGCTTTAGATGAAGAATTGTTTCTTTAAAAAAAAGATAGGCAACACCTTCCAACATTTACATGGAAAGGCCCTTTATTACTATAGCTTTTATTATGCTAAAGGGACACTAGTGTTTTCTCCAGACAAGAAAAATATTTGCTTTGCTTGAGCAACTGATGTTTTATTTACTACTGGATATATTCCAATCCTCTTCTTAAATGTTCCTCAAAAGCATTTACCCCCATGGTGAAGAAAAGCAAGAAAGAATGTCATATACTGTTCCACAATGTATACAAAAAGGTGCAGAAATGGGAGAAAGAAGAGACAGACAAGATGTATCTGCTATAAAACATATGGGATCAGGCAGGCAACTCAATATGTTAAAGACTTATTTGTTGGCTTCCATTTTCTGCATGACACTGGAATATAATACAAGCCCATGATCTATGTTTGTCATTTATATAAATTCCTTCAATGGTTGCTAAATAATTAGTTACATGTCAATTCTCCAAAACACCTATAAAGAGCCAGAAAGTAAAATAATGAAATAGCAACATTAAACTGTAGTTCTACCTTCTTTATGAAACTTTACCCCACAACTCAAACCTTTCGGTTGGATTTAACCTGAAAACTAACCTTTCCTAAGCTAACCTTTCCTAAGCTAACCTTTCCAGTTAGCTTTTACCTGATTCATGTGTTACTGCCACTTTTCCCAACTGGTTTATCAACTTCCCACTGAAGGCATGGACCCAAACTTTGAAGCTGGACTTACTTGGGTTTGAGCTGTACCTGCTGTATGCCTTTGGGAGTGTTATATAATAATACTAAGCTTCAATTTCCTCATGTGTTAATCAGGGACAGTAACAGAAAAGCCCTCATGAAATTACTGCGAGAGTTAAATAACACACACAAAGTGCTTGTCCATAACAGATGCTCAGTAAACATTTTTCTGCTTCTGTCTTTTAGGCACTAATATGGCTTATAATTTTTTTTTTCCTTTCCAGTACCTGTCACAATGTGACAAAGTCAACAGTTACTGATGGGTCCCATCACACACACTTATTTATAAACTGTTCACCTTCCTCTTATCTAAGGTAATTGAAGCTATGAATGTCTAAGGTCCAGAGTTACCCTAGAAAACCCTATTTCAGGCCCCTTCCCAGGTCCACTTTTTCTAGAGTGGAGGAAGTTCGCTGGAGGTTAAGTCCAATTCCTCACTCCAACAGATGGTTCACCCTGCCGGTTTATTACGCTCTCAAGAAGCAGACAGATAATCCTAAGGAGCAAAGGGTGAGGGCTTGAGTATGAGTATGAGTATGAGTATGAGTATGAGTGCGTGAGTGTGTGTGTGTGTGTGTGTGTGTGTGTGTGTTAGACTTAATGTCATTAGGTGGGAAGTTTTTGGTTTTGACTCAAGGCCTCTTCTCAAGTATCTTCTGAACAGTATGGTCAGGTATGTTCTTTACAGAAAGCCCTTATCCCTCCCTGATTTAGACACGGAACAGAACTTTAGTACCAAGAAACATCACCCAGAAACACACGGCCCACCATTCAAACACAAAGACAAAGCCTGGAAGATAAACCTCACTACCTTAGAGGGCAGGGGACAATCAGGAGCGAGCGAGGGAAGGGAACTCCGTTGTTCTAGGAAGGCTCACCCACCATGTAGCACACAGCAGTCGGCGGTGAGTGAGGGAACTGATCGGCTGCGGAGAGGTTTACAAGCGCCCATCGGGCCACGAAGAACACAGACACAGGCCCCTGAGAGTCCTTATGTGTCCCAGTCCGTTATAAACCGGGTTACTGGTACCGCCGCCACCCCCGCAGGTGTATGGGAGGCTGGTTCTGGACCTGGCACAGAAAGCGTGCAGTCTTCAAACCTCCACCTGCCCGGTCTTCTGCGGCAAGGGAGGTCGGGGGCTTGAAGGCATCCGTGGAACCTGGCAGTCTGCGCCCTGGCATACGGCACCGCGCGGGAGCCCGCAGCGCGCCGCGGGCGGCCCACTGCAGCGGGCATCTGTAGGCCGCGCCCACACCCGCCGGCCGCGACCCCGCACCAGCACTGGCCCCTGGGAGCCCGAGCCCCGGGCTCGCTCCCGCCTCCCTCGCACTGCGTACCTGTCTCGCCTGCGCTCGGCCAGCCACCCTCCCGCCAGCGCTGCACGCCGGGCTGCTGCGGGCGGCCGCTCTGCCTCCCTTTCCTTCCGTCTACGTACCCCACGAGGACGTCACGTCAGCAGCGTTGGCGTAAACCCAGGCCGCCAGGCTTACGCTGTTGACGTGGGGCGACCGGAAGGCAGCGGGCTGCGCCGCGGAGTCGGCGTAGGCGCCCTACGAGAATCCCGCCCGCGCTCCACGTGGCAGGGCTCACCCCAAACCCGAGCCTGCTGGGGGAGGCGGGGCCCGGCGGGTGCCGCGTGTTGTCTGCTTTCCAGCGCGTCCCGGAGTGTCCCGGAGCCGCCCGGCGAGCCTTTCGGGTGGTAGCCGAGATGCTGGTGGATTTCTAAAGGTGTGCTTGTTGATGTTGACCGTTTATATTCTAGGCTCACCTCGGAAATGGCATCAGTTTACAGCCTCCCCTCTCCCAGCCCGTCAAACTTTGGCTGTTTGGGAAAATCTGGGCACTACCATCAACTGATTTGCCACTGCGCCCACCCTAACGATCTCAGCTCAATTGTTTCAGCAAAGGGAGTTGTTAGGAATAGTGCATTTTGGAGAGTGTATGTACTCGCTGACTGGAATTATTCAGAAGGGGAATGCAGATCGATTGTTACAATGATAGTACAAAATTTTTCTCTTTGCTGCTTACTGTTTTTCGAAAGCACGTTCTTGCATAGGCACATAGTTTGGGGTGGGAGCAGTTCTTGATTGTGAGGTAGGAGAGAAAAAATATACAGAAAGGAGACAAGGAAAACCATAATTTAAAAATCGTACTTCTAAGAAAAGTGCACCGTAAGGACACAAGTTATCAAAGGTTATCTATGCTGTATTTAACAGTTTTATTCCGTAAGCTAGTTTGTTTCTTCCAGTTCCATCACACCCAAATCCCTAACGGTACTATACACCCATAAATTAGCCTAGTTGATAAGGTAAAGGGCAGCAAGCTGGCCCAAAGATGAAGAAAACGAAAAGACCCTGTCTCAAAATGAAAAATAAAAGGGAGTGGGGTATGGTGGGAGACTGAGGCAAGAGGATCCCAAGTTCAAGCTCAGTCCAGACAACTTAGAGACTTGGACCCTGTTTCAAAATAAAAAGGACTGAGAATGTAGCTCAGTGAGAAGTCTCTGGGTTCGTTATCTGGATAAATAAGGAGCTGGGAACGTTGCATGGTAGTAAAGCCTCCTTGTATTTGAGTTTCATTCCCAGGTGCTGCAAAGGACAGAAAAAAAATTCATTCAAAGGGTTCAAAGAATGTTTTTAGGCAAAACATCTCAGCTCACCCATTCTAAAGGACATCTCCAAGGAGACATACTATTCCCCAACCCAGAACACTAGACACTGCGTGCTCTTGTGAGGCCCTCATTTTTCTCTGAGTGTGCACTTCTTTGGATCTAATGAACTAGTGAGTCCTGAAATTCTTTTTTCTGTGAGGAGAGTCAAGAACCTACTTGACAGGCCAAATTGAGGTCTCCATCTCTTCTTTGGAGGAAATCCTTGGACCCTTTCCAGTGACAGTGGGAGGCCAGAGACAGGAAAATAGATGCTGTGTGCTTTTGAAGTCCTGATAACATTGCTGAGCCTACTCATTTGCTGCAGTTCCTTTTTTTTTTTTAAAGTATAATTAAACTTTAGTTACTATTGTAGTCGCAGTTCCTCCCCTCACATTTCATGGGGTGAAACTTGATTATCGTGTCACCAGACAAGGAGGTTCCTGAAAGGAGCCCCACTTGCAAGATAGGTTGTGGGTTTGACTTCCTCAGCCATCATAGAAAAGAGTTTCAGGTCTTTGTGTATTGACTTTGTATCCAGCTACCTTGCTGAATTTGTTAATTATATCTAGGAGTCTTTCAGTAGAGTTTTGGGGGTCTTCTATGTAAAGTATCATGTCATCTGCAAATAATGATAATTTAACTTCCTCTTTTCCTATCTTTACTCCTTTTATTTCTCTTTCCTGTCTTACTATTACCAGTACTATGTTGAAAAGCAGTGGTGATAATGGACATCCTTGTCTTGTGCCTGATTTTAAGGTAAAGGCTTTCAGTTTTTGACCATTCAATATGATGCTGGCTGTTGGTTTGTCATAGGTGGCCTTTACCATATTGAGATAAAGACCT
>PVJX010004020.1:56771-100161 GCA_004027295.1 Dolichotis patagonum
TTTGTGTATGTTGAACCATCCCTGCATTCCTGGGATGAACCCTACTTGGTCATGGTGTATAATCTTCTTGATGATTTGCTGCATCCTGTTTGCCAATATTTTATTGAGAATTTTTGCATCTATGTTCATCAGGGAGATTGGCCTATAGTTCTCTTTTTTAGTTGAGTCTTTCTCTGGTTTTGGTACTAGAGTGATATTTACTTCCAGGAATGATTTAGGAAGGATTGCTTCCCTTTCAATTTCACTGAAGAGTTTCAGGAGTGTTGGAGTTAAGTCTTCTTTGTATTTCTTGTAGAATTCTGCAGTGAATCCATCTGGGCCTGGACTCTTCTTTGTAGGCAAGGACTTAATTACATTTTCAATTTCAGTAATAGAAATTGGGTTATTCAGCAGTTTTACATCTTCCTGATCCAGCTTTGGTAGTTTATATGTATTTAGGAATTTGTCTATTTCTTCAGTGTTATCGAATGGAGTACTACTCAGCTATAAAGAATGATCACATCGAGATATTTATAAATAAATGGACATGACTTGAAACCATTCTCTTAAGTGAAATAAACCAAACTCACAAGGGTAAATACCATATAGTCTCCCTAATATGAGATTTGATAAGAGTATATAAGACTTTACGGTAAGCATGAGTCCCCATCTCACAGCTTCGAAGTCTTTCAAAGTTTTCAGTCATCAGTTGGAATGGTTTTATCCTGTTTTGTTTGACTATATCATACTTGATGATATGAATAGCAGTTTTGAAGAAAACAAAACATTAGGACAGCTATTGCTGATTTAATATCATCCTTCTTAAAAGTCCTACCATGCTTTTTTTGTTCTACTACCATTGGTTCTATCATATTGTGTCTTATTGGAATGTGAATATGTGTGATAGCTCAAACAAAATTTTTTTTATCAAAAATGAGATATTATAATACCCATTGAACATTTTCTGTTATTCGGTTCAGAAAGCCCTGTAATTCTTTCACTCTATGCATGGCTTTATACTATTATGTTATGTTTGATATTATTGTATTTGAAACTATGCTCAACTATAGCAGAGTAAGAGATACGGTGTTAGCTACTGTTGATGTCCAGTTGTCTTAATGTAAAGTACTGTGTTGCCTATGTTGTCCTGTTCTGATCTGCTCTGTACTGCCCCCTTTTGTTTTATTCTCTTTCAAATTAAAAAAAAAAAAAGTGTTTCAGGTCATCAGTGAGAGATAAAGAGGGTTTATCAGGCAGAAAGAAGTACTGTAGATAGTGAGAAGGGAGTGCTTGTGCTCACAGAGTAAGAGGCATACGATCTGGGGGTGAGGTTTGTATGTGGTCTTGGGGTGACATCTGGAATGTGTATTCTTGGTGTCTGTCAGGTTGCCCATTTGGTGGCTTAAGTTAAAATGCAAACTATTTGCAGATGTTTGAAATTCAGAGATTTGTTGCTCACTTAAGTGCTGGTTCCTTGAGAATGGAAGTGTGTTGGAGGAAGAGTGCAGACTCAATTTATAGGTGAAAATCATGAGGCAAACCTACAAGCTTGGGAATTTTTTTTTTTTGAGTTTCTTTTTTTTTTTTTTCGTACATGGGGATGGAACTCACGACCTCACACTTACCAGGCAAGTGCTTGATCCTCTGAGCTAAATCCCCGGCCCCTTGGAGTTTCTTGGAAGAAAAAAGGCATTGTAACCTTGAATAACTTTGTTTTAAAGTTGTAGCTTTTCTTAAAAAAACAATTTAAAAACTGATCTTTATCTCCTTTCCACCTATGTTTGTCCTATCACAAATGCAGCAGTACAGGGAGGTGGGGCCTAGTGGGAAATTTAAGGTCAGGAGAGATCTGAACTCATGAATGGAGTAATGGCATTATAAAAAGGGTTTGCTGGAGTAGGTTCAACCTTTCTTCCCTTTAGCCATGCTACTATTATAGACAGCTAAGTTAGAAATATTATAGGCAGACAGGGCTAAGACCTCAAGGAAGTCAGTGCAGATGAGAAGGCATTACAACTGTGGCTGGAGGTGCATCTGTCAAAGGTCAGGCCTCAAGATCAAGATGGAGGGCTGGGGATTTAGCTCAGTGGCTTAAGTGGCTGCCTGGCAAGTGCAAGGTCATGAGTTTGATCCCCAGTACCAAAAAGAAAAAAAAAAGAAAAAAAAGATAAAGATGGAATAAGCAGGCCTACATACCTCCCAGGGGATAAAATAATTGACATCACCTGGCCCAGTAAAGTCTAGCTAGACATCAGTCACCAAAGTGGATGACCAAGACCTCCAGATCCATCTCTTTCTAAAATAGGTTTTTATTCTCTCCATGTACACTTGCTATGTGACTTACTTCCCCATTGAATCAGCATTACCTAAATGGTTATGCTTGTCATCTTACTGGTTGATCATAGCCCATAAGGTACCTACCTCGTAATTTTGCTCTATAAAACTTCCTTTGAGAAGTGGACCCATTGGTAACTGGCTTTCGGATCCTCTCCTGCCTCTCAGAAACTATTGCGCTCAGTAAATATTTCCAACTCTTAACTTCTGTTGTTCCTTAGAATTAATTATTTGATTTTGGGGAACATGAACTCAGCATATCTGAAATCTAGCAGGTTGGAAATTATATTCCTTCTCTTATATCTCTAGGACACCCTTGCTTAGTCTGCATTCTGCCATGTAAGGACCAAGTACAATGCCAGGTCCTTGAACTTGGAATTCCCAGCATTTAGAACTGTGAGAAATCAATTTCTGTTTTGTGTAAAGTATCCAGTTTTTGGTATTCTGTTATAGATGCACCAAATGGACTAGCAACTGCTTTGTGTGCAGTCAACTCTCTAAGTGTGGAAGAAGAGATTGTTTCTTTTTTTCTAAGATATTGATATTTATTTATTTAATTTTTCTTTGTTATTGGTACCGAGGATCAAACTCATGACTGCGCGCTTGCAAGGCAGGCACTTATGCCGCTGAGCTAAATCCCCAGCCCAGATACTGATATTTAATTGTACCAATAGTATTAGCACAAACCTTTCTTTTCAATGAACTAAGAGAAATTAGTAGTATAACTGTCCTATTATCTGTCTATCCATCTATGCTTTCTTTTCTCCATTCCCCCATCCCAGTTTCTCTTTCCTTTTGATGTTTCTTCCATTTTACAGTATCTGTTGTACAGTTTGGATCTTATTTACTGTTTCAGCTTCTCGTACTAGGGAGACAATGCAATGTTTTCACATGTGATTCTGCTTTATTTCACTTATGGGTATGATCCCAAGTTACATCCATTTACCTATAAAAAGTCTCCAGTTTATTCTTTATGGGTGATTAGAACTCCATTATTTAAAAGACCATATCATTTTTATCCATTCCTCAGTTGATATGCATTTGAGTTGGTTCCAAAATCTAGATATTACAAATCATGCTGCTATAAACATGGGTGCGCATGTATTGCTGTGGTACGATGTTGTCAGTTATTCTGGGAAAAGACCCAGAAGTGGAATAGCTGGGTCAAATAAGACCTCCAATCCTAGTTTTTTGAGGGATCTCCACACTAATTTCCGCAGTGGTTGTACCAGTCTACACGCCCACCAACAGTAGAGAAGAGTTTCTTTTTCCCCACAGCCCCTCCAGCATTTGTTATTGCTTGATTTCTTGACAATAGCCATTCTTCCCAGGCTGAGGTGGAATTTCAGTGTAGTTTTAATTTGCATCTCTTTGAATGACCAGTGATGTTGAATGTTTTTTCATATATTTATTTGCTGTTCGTATTTCTTCATCTGAGAAGTGCATATTCCTCTCAGATGTTCATTTTTTGGATCGGGTCTTTAAATTTAGAATGTCTAATTTTATTTTATTTATTTATTTATTTTTAGTTCTTTATATGTTCTTGATAGTAATCCTTTGCCCGAGGAACATTTTATTACACTTGTGGGTTGTCTCTTCCCTCTGTTGGTGATTTCTCTTGCTGTGCAAAAGCTTTTTAATAAGATAAGATCCCTGTTGATTCTTTGTGATAGTTTCTGTGTGATCAGTGATTTGTTCATAAAGTCTTTGCTTACACCAGTGTCTTCAAGAGTTTTACCTATTCTATCTTCCAGCAGATTTAATGTTTACGTTTCAATATTTAAATCTTTGATCCATTTTGAATTTAGTTTAGTCTGTGGTGAAAGATATGAGTCCAATTTTAATCTTCAGCATGTGCAGGGCCTGTTTTTCCAGAACATTTATTAAAGAGGCTTTCTTCCAGTGAATGTGTTTGGTAGCTTTGTTAAAGATATGGTGGCTTAAGTATGTTTGGAGTTGTTTCCCATCTTCTGATCCGTTCCAGTGATCCTTGGGTCTGGTATTTTTGTTGTTGTTGTTGTTTTGGATTGGTTTTTTGTTGTTATTTTGCCATAGCGATGCTGTTTTTGTAAAAGTAGCTTTGTAGTCAGGGATTGTGATGCCTCCTGCCTTACCTTTGTTGCCTAGAATTGCTTTTGCTGTTCTAGGTCTCTCCTGGTTCCAGATGAATTTTAGGATTATTTTCTCTCATTCTGTGAGATATGCTATTGGAATTTTGATTGAGGTTGCTTTAAATCAGTATAACAATTTTGGAAGTATGGCCATTTTTACTATATTGTTTCTTCCTACCAAAGAGCAAGAGGTGGCTTTTCATTTTTTGATATTCTCTTCAATTTCCTTTTTCAGAGTACTGTACATTTCAATGTAGAGGTCTTTTACTTCCTTTGTCAGATTGACTACTAAGTACTCCTTTTTTTTTTTTTTTCTATTGTGAAAGGTATTGTTTCCCTAATTTTTCTCTTAGTGAGTTTCATGTACAGGAGGGCTGTTGCTTTTTGAATGCTGATTTTGTATTTAGCTATGTTACTGAATTTGCTTATTAAATCTAGAAGTCATTCGGTGGTGTTTTTGGAGTTTTCTATGTGGAGTATCATGTCATCTGCAAGTAACAGTAGTTTAATTTCTTTCTTTCTTAACTTTATTCCTTTTGTTTCTTTCTCTTGTCTCATTGCCCTAAATTTTCCAGAACTATATTGAATAAGAGTGGTGACAGTGAACATCCTTGTCTTGTTCCTGATTTTAGAGAGAAAGTTTGAGTTTTTTGTCCATTTGGTAGGATATTGTCTATTGATTTGTCATAGATGCCTTTTATTCAGATTGAGATAAAGACCATCTGTTCCATTTTCTGTAGGATTTTTTTTTAATCATGAGTGAGTGCTGAACTTCGCCAAAAGCTTTTTCTGCATCTATAGAGATGATCATATGGTTTGTGTCTTTGGCTCTGTTAATATGGTGTATTACATTTATTGATTTATGTATGTTGAACCATCCCTGAATCCCTGATCAGAGCAGAAATTAATGCATTGAGTACTAAAAAAACAATACAAAGAATTCATCAGCAAAACAAAGTTGGTGATGGTTATATAATCTTCTTGATGATTTGCTACATTCTGCATGCCAGTATCTTATTGAGAATTTATACATCTGTGTTCATTAGGGAGTTTGACCTGTAGTGCTCTTTCTTAACTGGGTCCTTCTCCAGTTTTTGTATCAGGATAATGCTTGCTTCCGGGAATGAATTTGAAAGTGTTGCTTCTCTTTCAGTTTCATTCAACTGTTTGAGAGGTAGTAGTGCTAGGTCTTCTTTAAATCTCTTGTAGAATTCATCAGTGAATCCATCAGGGCTTGAGCTTCTCTTTGCTGGTAGGTTTTTAATTATATCTTCAATTTCATTGTTTGATATTGGTTTATTTAGAATTCTTATATCTTGATTGAGCTAGATTAACATTAATATGTATTTGAAATTTGTCCGTTTCTTCTGATTTTCCAACTTATTAGAAGTTTTTGAAGTAGGCATAGATGATCTTCTGGATTTCTGCAGGGTCTGTTATGATTTCAACCTTTTTATTCCCAATTGCATGGACTTGAGTCTTTTCTTTCCCTTTTTTTTTTTTTGATAAGGTTGCATAACAGTTTGTTGATTTTATTTAATCTTTCAAAGAACTGACTCCAATTCATTGATTCTTTGTATTGTTTTGTTAGTCTCCAATGTGTTGATTTCTGCTCTGCTCTTTATAATTTCCTCCCTTGTACAAGCTGTTCTTTTTGTAGAAACTTGAAGTACAAAGTTGTTTATTTTGTACTTGCTCTTTTTCCTGATACCAGTGTCTACTGTTACAAATTTCCCTCATAGGACTGCTTTTGTTGTGTTACAGAAGGTCCACTATGTTATATTGTTATCATTCAAAGGTAGAAACTAATTTCTTCTTTAATTTCTTCTGTGACCCATTGGTTGTTTTGGAGAGGGCTGTTTAATGTTTTTATCCTTTGACTTTGAGTCCATTTTTTTTTAACAGAATGTTTCTTTTCTGCAGGATGTTGTTGGATCTTGCTTCTTGATTCATTCTGCCAGTCTGTGTCTTTTGATTAGTGAACTGAGAACATTGATGGTTATAGCTGATATATATTGACTTATCTTTCTCGTTACTTTCCTGTGGTTGGTGCCCCAATTTTTTTACCTTGTGTTTAATTGTTCGCCTTGCTTGGTGAGTTTTTTTGTTGGGGTTTATGGAGTTGTGGTCTTTGTTATCTCTTTCTAGTTTGTCCTTCAGAACATTTCTTATGCTCATTTGGTAGTCACAAATTTCTTTAGCTGTTGTCATGGAAGTATTTTATTTCTCCACCAAGTTTGATAGACAGTTTGTGGGATCCATTAATGTGGGTTGGAGGCTGTTTTCTTTTAGAGCTCGAAATATTTCACTGAAGCTCTCCTTGACTTAAAGGGGTGTATTGAGAAGTTTGCTGGGATTCTGATGTGCTCCCTTTCATAGGTCATTTGTTTCTTTTCTCTAACAGCTTTTAAGATTCTATTCTTGTGTTGAATTTCTGGAATCTTGACTATGATATTCCTGACTGTAGTTTTTTTTATAATGGCTAATTGGATTTCTATATGCCTCACTTATTTGTATGTCAAATTCTTTTTCTTACCAGGTAAGTTTTATGCCATGACATTTTTAAACAGTATTTTTTATCATTTGTACTATCCCCTGCTTTTTCATTGACTCCAGTAAATCTTAAGTGATTCTTCTTTGAGTCATCTAGTGGCTGCTAGGTTGATGTCTCATGGTCCCTTGTTATTTTTAAGAAATCTTTTTTTTTCATGATCACTAACTGCAAGTCTGTCTTAATATATCTGAGATCCTGTCCTCACTTTGGCTTAATCTGCAGTGGGTACTTCCAATGGAGTTTTTATTCTGCTACATATAGCAGAATAGCATGTTTGAATCTGCCTCATGGATTCCATTTTTCCTCCTATGTTGGGAATTCAGGGTTTCTACCATTTCCTTAATCTCTATTTTTTTGTCTGTGTCTGCTCTAGATTCACTAAGCATGGCTTCATTGTGGTCACCAACTCTGAAGTTATCTGAGAAATTACTTCGGATTTTTTTCAGAGCCTCATTCAATGGCTGTGTTGTTGCCACTTCAGAGAGGCCAGGTGAGAGGTTTTCAGATTGTCCCATCTCACTGCCCCTTTGGTTTGCCTTTGGTGAACTGGATGTCTGGGTTACATATTGCTTAAATTCCATATTAACTTGTACAAGTATCTGGGTATAGAGAAGGGACTGTTCCCCTTTTACTCTTTGCCTCTTTTGAAGTTTCACCTGTTCCTTTTTTCACAAAATCTCCTTTAACTGTGTTACAAAGGGTGCCCTGTGCTTCTGGCTAATAAAAATGAGTTGATCGTGGAGGCTGGCAAGCTGGTTTGCTAAAGGCAAGTCTCCTTCTGGTCTCCCTGTGCTTTGAAATTTTGTCTCTGTCTTTCATCCTCATCAACCTCGCTGACAGGTATCTGAGTTTCTGATCAGCCCCTGGCAAAATCATCTCAAAATTTTAAATCAGGGTGGTGTGTGGGGAGGGCTGAGATACAGCTCAGTGTGAAGACCTCCGGGGACAAACCTTGGTGCCACAAATAAACAAAACAGATAAGTAAATAGTAGACAAAAGGCCCCAGGAGGGGGCCAACAAAAAAGGGAGAGCTGACAGTAACTGGTAACTTGAAAGAGGAGAGCAAGTAAAGAGAAGTACTTGGAAGTATTATGCTGCTGTAAAGTGCGTTAGGAAATAGAGGAGTGAATAGTAGGAACAGTTCTTTTGGGTGAGAGATGAGAGCTTGGAGCATGTGTTAAATTTTAAGCACTCTGGGTTTGAATTGAGTAGAAGATACAAAAGAAAACAAGCCCCCTCCCCAGCTATATCTTACACCTCAGCTTTTAAGATTTTCATCAAGTATTTAGGAAAAATTAGGTAACTGTAGATGCAGCTCGAGCTAACGGACTGGGCTTTCTCCACGTTGGAAGGCCTGTTCTACTTCTTCTCTTAACCCATGTATCATTTGATAGCTGCTTGACTGCTTTCTCTGCTAGAATATACTGTCTCCCTTCCTCCCTCCCCATTCAGGGAAGTATATTCCTGGCACATAAGGGATGCTTAATATTTGATAAGTGAATATATTGATTTCTTTTGATTTAGTTTTCGGAAATACGAAACTGGGCTGGGACACAAGGGGCTGGGTTTCATTTCCAGTACTAAAAATATAAAAAGGGTGGAAGTGAAGGGAGGAAAACTGGATTCATAGCAATATTTTTGTCTTACAAAGTTAAAGAGAATCAAATATGAAAACCCTTAACATTCTAAAAATTTTCCTTACTGACATTTTAATTATTTTACTGCTAATCCACTCCAGTAAGGATAAAGGAGTGGGATGTGTGACTGTGGACGGAAAAATCAGATACAGACATGTGAGCTAGTTTACCTCTCCGCTGAAGTCAAGGTAGTAATTCAACCACGGTTTTTCCTGCATATGATTTTTTTAAAAAGTGGATGCTCTTTCAACTGAAGGGATTAATTTTTATCTCAGCAAATGGAAATAAGGCTAGACATGACCAGAGAGTCACAAAAGAAGTAGAATATTTAGTATTGTGCTTTAAGAATACAGAATTGAGGACTTCTCCTTTAGAAGGTATGTTTTGAGTTCTTTTTAAGTTTAAGTTTTCTTAGTCTTAAGTTGTTTAGTTGGTAGAGAACAGAAACACATTCCAGGAAGGCAATTTATTGGAAGAATAATTCAGTTTCCAAAGGCTGAGATTGAAGACAAGGAACTGGAAAGTTTGGAACAATACTATCTTACACTTCTAAGTCTCTTGTTTGTATTCTTTTCACACATCTGTTTTATTTTTCCCCCTTTTAAGTTAACTTTCCAATTAGGGAACATTTAATATAAAGTGGGTTCCTTAACCCTAAAAATTTCTTCTAGTTAGTGTCCAATCCTGACTTTTAGTCTCAGTTCAATGGATCTGGGAGAGAACATCTTCCTGGGCTAACATGGTACAGGACTGCATTCTTGTACCTTAGCTGTGGCAGGGAAAGGAAGGAAGGTCGTACATGGCATGTAACCCACCCTTTTAGCAGAGTGCTGAGTTATGGGAATGCTCAAAGAGTGGACGTATTCATGAATTGGCAGTGATGGGACAGTTAGTGAAACCAGTTTCAGCCACACTATGTAATGTATCACTTTATTGCTTTAAAACCAGGCTGCACCTGGTTTTTAAATCAGAAGCACCAACAAACCTTTTTTAAAAAAAAATACAGGTTTTTAGAACCCCCACTTCCCAGGCCTCCTCTTCCACTAGTGAATTAGAAGTTCTGGGGGCAGGGCACAGGAATCAGCATTTTTATAAAGAACCATAGCAGACATACCTTGACAGTCATTGTTAGATAGGCCTAGAATACTAGACACACTGATAGAACAGGAAAGGGATTTGTAAGTGCTGAACATTCCAACACACAATAAATAGCTGTTCTTTTTATAGAGCAAACATCTTTTTTTTCAAAAGTTTTATTTTCTCTTTTTTATTTTAAAGAGAATAAAATCAAAACAAAACAGAATAAAGCTAATCAGAACAGAACAATGAAAGCGATATACAACTTCAAAACAGGATAATAGGAAATAAACAATGGCTACTGTAATGTCTCTTGTTTTCTTCAAAATAGCTATCCATACCATCAGACATTATCAAATCAAGCAAAACAGAATAAAACCAATCAAAAGAATGAAAGCGTACTTTAGAGAAAATAAAACCAAACAAAATAAAAGATAAAGGCCAATCAAAACAGTGAAAGTGATACAAGATTTTAAAACAGGGTAACAGGAAATCAACGACTTCCATAATGCCTTTTGTTATTTTCAGAATTGCTGCCCATACCATCAGACATAATAAAATAAAACAGAATGGAATGAAACCAATCAAAACAGAACACTGAATAAAAAACAATAAAATGAAACAAAACAAAACAGTGAGAAAAATAATTGGATTTCAAAAACAAGACAGGAGGAAATCCCCGTTGCTGCTATGCTGCATACTGTTATCTTCTTAACAGATGCTCACACTACTGGCCTAAGGCCTGCAAAGTCAAACAATGCAAGCATTAAGTTGTTTTGGTACCACAGATGCTATCAACTCAGCCTGTCCTCTGAATCAGCCAGTTGCTTATGGGGTTGGGGAGTGGTTCTTGTCTCCCAGTCTGCATACACCAGTTGACTCATGGGAAGGGTGAATTGGCCTCATGTTACTCCTCCCAGGCCCAGCATGGCTTCTGCCAACTAATGAGAAGGGCAAATTGACTTGTTTTTCCTCCTGGGCCCCACATGGCTTGTGCCAGCTCATAGGAAGCTCATAGGAAGGAAAATCTTTTTGCATACACTCTTCCAGATTTTGTTTGCCTACACAGATACATATACATACCATTTTATAAAACTGGTGCCACATTTCCTGTAATTCCAGCACTGTGGGCTGAGGTAGGAGGTCACCATGAATTTGACGCTAGCCTGGGATACATAGTACAAGCCTACTATAAACTACATAGTGAGACCCTATCTCAAATAATAAAGGATCACAGATAATATCTGTCATGTTTTATTTTCTACTTTTTTTTTGGTATTGGGAATTGAACTCACAGCCTCGCACTTGCTAGGTAGGCACTGTGCTGCTGAGCCGTATCTCCAGCTCCACCTGCTTTACTTTCTATTACAATGAAAGCAGGCATGCACAATTTGCAGTGGTTGTATAACTCTCTGATCTATAGATAGATGTCTTATAATTTTTTTTCCTTTCATAATGTCTAATAACTAGAATTGTTGGATCAAACTTTATGAACATTTTTAAGGATTTTGATATACATTATCAGATTGCTATTTATCATTCTCTTTAAGTTGCTTTCAGTTTATATTCCAATCATAAGTATTTCGGAGTACCTGTTTGTCCACACCTGCAGTGGGCTGGCTCACATTTGAGTTTCATTTTGTATACTTCTTTTCAGTAAAACTTGTTCCTTAAATTGAGTACATGACTACAATAAAGATTCTTTTTACAGTAAGTTAAATGGTAGATAACATACCTGTGTGGATAGAGAGAAATAAGACTGCATTATTCTATAGGTGGTCTAAAAAATGTAGAGAAAACTAAGTATATGTCCTAATGTGTATTAATCTTTCAACTGAATAAGATAGTTAGTTTGAAGGTCTGTTGCAGAGATAGTGACTGAGATAAGATGATCATAAAATCTTACCTAAGGTATGGTCAACAGTCTTATATTTGAAGAGAGCTAATGAGTTAATTAGATGAAGAGGAAAAGTACACTGGGGGGTACTTTTTGGAAAAGCAGATTTGCTGACTTGTGGAGTAAGATCTTTATGCCACAGTTTGTTTATTTGTTTACTTATTTGTCTTTTTGAGAGAGGGTTTCACTGTGCAGTTCAAGCTGGCCTTGAACTCACTTTGCAGGCCAGGCTGGCCTCAAACTCCCAGTAATCCTTCTGCTTCAGCCTCCTGAGTGCTGGGATTACAGGCATGGGACACTATGCCCATCCTACGCTACAATTTTCAAAAGCACAATAATCATAATGAGCTATCACTTTATTTTATTTTTCTTTTGTTTTTTGAGAAAATGTGTTGCTATGTAATTATTGCTGGCTTTGAACTCACTATGTAGCTCAGGCTGACCTCAAACTCTCAGCGATCGTCCTGTCTCAGACTCCCAAGTGCTGGGATTAGGGGTATGCATCATCACGATCAGCTGAGACACCATTTTATACCCATTAGAATGGCTAAAATTTAAAAAGACAAATGTAGGACAGGATATAGAGAAGTTGCAACCCTTATACTCTGCTGGTGAGATTGTAAAATACTATGGTCACATTCAATAGTCTGGCAGTTCCTCAGTAAGTTAAACACGGAGTTACTATATGTACCAACAGTTCTCCTGAATATATATCCAAGAAAAATGGAAAAATATCCGCACAAAAACTTACATAAATGTTCAAAACGGCATTACTGATAGTTACCAAAGAGTGAAAACAACCCAAATCCCCAACTGATAAATGGATAAATAAAATGTGGTACATCTATATAATGTAATATTATTTACCATAAAAGGAGCAAAGTACTGATACGTACAACATGGACCCAACTTGAAAATATTGTGCTAAGTGAAAGAAGCCAGAAATAAACTACATTTATATGAGATGTCCAGAATAGAAAACTCAGTATAGACAAAGGCTATTAGTGATGGCCAGGGAGTATGGGGGAGAAAGGACTTAGGAAGTGACCACTAATAAGTATGGTTTTTTCTTTAATGATGATAGTTATATAATTGAATATACTTTAAAAACTGAATTGTATGTTTTAAAAGGATGAGTTTTAAGGTATATACGTATAGGGCTGCCAAAATGGAGAATGTACCCAAGTGCTTGTTGGGCGAGGTGGCTGTGGTGGTAGACAGCTGTGGATTTTCAGAGGGAGTTTGCTTCTTCCAGCAGACAACACTTCTACCACTATGAGGATCTCTAGGTCTTGCATTTGGCCACTAAGACCTGGGAGCAGGTCAAGTCTGTTTGCAGGCATGCGGTGAGTCTGGGTTGGTACAGTCTCACATTCCCATGGAGGGGCCATGTAGAGCATTGCTCCTGGGCTGGTTTACAGCCAGTGGGACTCTGACTTCCCAAAGTCCCACTGCTGCTGCCCAGTCTGGCAAGGTACTAAAGTGCTGGTGTAACAGGCACTGTGGAAAGAGGACTATTGCTAGACATTTTCCTCTGTAATTTTAAAAAACTGGTCTAAAAGAAAAAGAGCCTGTCCTGAGCCCACATCCTGAGAAACCAGAAAGGAAGGAGCAGATGGAAAAAAGTCAGCATGAATGGAGGATGAGAATTCCCCAGAATGCACAAGGTCATGGAAGAGCAAAACCCTGGCAGGAGAGGCAGCTCATCCCAGGGAGCACTCATGGGCAGAAATTCCCTCACGATGATGGCAGATTCGCAAGCAATTTGATTTTCATAGAGTAAGCACTGCTGACAGCCCCCTTGGTGCTTGGTCCTGAGCTGGGAACTCTGCATACAAAGGCACAGAAACCATCGTCCTAGTATTCCTAGAGTTTGAGATGGGCTACACCACCTATCTCAGGGTGGTGACTGGTAACCTCTCAGAATATTACCCCTTCCTAGCTCCAGGTTGGCTAATGTTTATACTGCCTAATGTCTGAGAATGCAGTAGCCACATCAGTAGCTCTTAGTATGTTCCTGTTAGCTGGAGAAACGACAAGTTGCTGAATGTACCTCTCTGGCACTCATGGCACCACAGCAGTCAGTATCCCTCAGGCCTTCATCTGATCCAAGGGCTGAAATGAATATTATATAAATGGCACCCTCTGCTAAAAGAGAGCAAAAACAGTTCTGAGACCCAAAGCAACTTTTCTTACACCAAAAGCTGCTCCTTACTCCCTGGACAATGAGTGGTAGGAATACAACTATGTAAATGTGAAAGACAAGAATTCTGTGCTGAGGGAAGGGGCTGGGGCCTGAGAAGTGGGGAGCCGGCCAACAAGCTGTCACTGGCGGAGCAGCTGGAGAATGCGCACAGGAATACGAGAGAAGGAATGAGGGCTGTGCGAGCTAACACAGCAGCCACTGGTGGAGATGTGTCATTTCTCCTCAAGGATCATCTCAAGGACTTCCTCATTGTGGTCACGTAACACCAACCAGGACGGTGCCTTCAACAGCGTCGAGCTGATGGGTATAGGCTGGCAGAGCGCTTTGTCAGTACCTCAACCCAGAAAACCTGCACGACAAAAGTGGAAAACAACAGCCCAAGCTTAGCACAGAGGGACTGCACCAGAATAAACAAGACATGCTGCAGGACTCGCAGTATGAAGGCTGTAGGACTTCCTGGAGTCACTGCAACCTGATGCCCAGCAGCCTCCCAGCTACAGCTGCAGGTAAAACTCAAGATGATCAGAAACCAGAGGAAGAGGAAAATCCCACGGTGCCTAGGGAGCTGCAAGAGACAGACAGTGATTGAACTGCTGCGGGGCTCACTGGATGAAGTGTTTAATGCTTTTTTCAGGTGCCAAGACTTGTCTGACTCCTTTGATGTTTCCCAGCAGTCCAGCCTCCCCATATCTATAGGACTATGTGGTTTGCTCTACTTTGGATGAAGCCAAAAAATAACAGGGATTTGCTTTTGAATTCAAGTTCACAACCTAGACTTGATGAAATTAGGGCAGAAATTCCAGGAATGCAGAGATGTTATCTTTTCCCTCCATCTGAATCTCAAGGACCTCCTTAGCCAGGATGGCCCTGACAGACACAAGGGCAGAGCTGTGAAAAACAACTGGCTGAACGGCACAAGCTGTTAAGACTTCACCCTCAAGTTCAGCACAGAAAACCATGGTAATGAGGAGATGACGAGGAACAAGAGTCAGCTGAATTTCAGTCTGAACTATGAGCTACTGGGAGAGAAACCTGAGCACCCCTCTTGGAGTTAGGTAGGGGAACAGTTCTGGTCACACTGACAAGCACTTCTTAGAAGCACTGCCTTCCCATTAGATAAGCCTGAAGTGAGCTCTGCTCTGGATGGAGCCAGAACTCAAAATGATCAGAAACAAGGGGAGGAGGACCCATGATGTCCAGGGAGTTCCAAGAGATGGAGAGAATAAAGAAAGTGATGAAGGACTCATGGAAACAAAGGATTTTGGCTTTTTCTGTTGCCAGGATTTATCCAGCTCCTCTGAGCCTCCCAACAGTCCCGCCTCCCTATGGGAGAAGCATGCAGGTCCCTCTCCATAGGGCCGAACATTGATACGCTTGCAAGGGGAAGTACCAGAGCCAAAGAGCACCAGGGATTTCAATTTCGGAATTCAGTGTGAGGCTCTAGAGTTTATGAACTTAAGACATAAACTTCAGAAATGGAGAGACATTATCTAATTTCTCCATCTCAAAAACCTGCTCACCCGAAATGACCCTGAGAGATACCAGGGGCAGAGACACTAAGAACAACTGGCTGAGTGCCACAACCTGGCTTAAGTACCTCACCCTCAAACTCAGCCTCAAAAACTTCAGCCAAAAGGATGAAGAACAAGAAGCATTGGATTCTAGGTCCGAAGTACTGCTGATTGAAGTACTGCTGACGGAAGAAGACTGCATCACAAGGAGTAGCTTTTTCACTTGATAAAAAAGATACACACCAGCGAGCCAAGTTAAAGGCCACACTGAACTTAAAGAGACATCCCTCATGAGCCTCGGATTCACAACCACAAACTGTACTTGATGATTTTTACTCCCAAAGGCCAGTGTTACAGAAATCATAGTCCCTGTGCTTCTAAATGTGATGAACACCTCAGAAGACCAAGGTGTCCATCACTGATTCCTTGGTACTGAGACTGATCACGTGCTAAAGGAAGTATCTGCATCATTAGTTCAAGGAATAGATACACTGTGTTCTCTATCATGTTAAGCAGTTTGGAGAGTAGTACTTTCAAAAGATATGTATCTTTTTTTCTAATGATCTTCCGTGAATTATCTTACCATCTATTTATATCCATACCTCTGTAAATTATTACACCTTGAACCCTGGCAATTGTTTAATTTAGCACTTCCTATTAAAAAAAAGAGCAGAATGGTCTTATAGCTCTTGGGCATGGGAATAAGGATCTGAATAAAGGAGTACAGGGGCCACAGTCTATTGAAAAGGACTCACAGTCCATTGTGACTGGATTGTGTCTGCTCCCCATAAACTAGGATGAGCTGTCATACACAGTTATTTCCTATTAAAACAAAACCTGGAGAACCTAAATATTCTAAAAGCCTTGCGGTCATTTTTGCCATAAATCCCCCTGGGGGCAGAGTTGCTCAGTTAAGTAAGATCTGTGTAACAGATGCCAGCACGCACAGCACCTTTGGCATCGCAGCTGCCAGCTTCCCCGCGCAGAATGGCCCCGGGAAGAAGCACGTCCTCTAGCTTTGAGGTAACTGCCACAAGGACTTTTCTTCTTCCAGGGGAACCCATTAGTGTCTAGGGACTTTGAAATCTAGCAAAACAATAAGCCAGCCAAAGACAGTATTTATAATTAGCAGTTTTTGTTCATGAAGGACGGCTTAATGCCTTAATCTGCCTTGTTAGAGGGCAATTTTAGTGTCAAGAGTATTGATACACTTGGGGGAAAAAATATGAACTGTCTCCCAGTCCTCATTACCTGGCTTTCAAGTCACCACATGATGAATTCCCATCTTCTCTGTTTTGTCCTGTGTTTTTACTACAGTCACCTCAGTTCTCCAGTAACCCCTGGGTCTTCTTTCACGCTGTTCTAGGCCCCTGGGATCACCTGTTCCCTCCCATTCCCAGTCCTACGCATGCTGCCTTGTTAGCTCCACTCTCAGCTCCTCCTCAAAGCTTGCTCCTAAGTAGTCGAGGCTACAATGAACATCTGCTTCTTTGAACAGATGTGATCCCGTGTCAAGTATCCGCCTTCACCCACAAAAACTGCCAGGTCATGAAAGAGCTATAACTTACACTTCCATGTTTCACTAGGGTTCTTCTATTATATCCTCGTTTTTTAATATTTAGTTCCTTACACAAGGAATTTACAGTTTAAAATAAACTTAATGACAAACCTTATACCAAAATTTTTCCTTCAGTTATAAGGACAGCATGAATCTTTACATGCTCCCTGGTTTCCAAGTTTTCTTTTATAATTCAACCAATTCCTGTCTACTCAAAAACAGTAATAGACAATTACCTTTTCAAGTCATTTTCTCTGGATGCTAGAATCTTTCAGTTGCCTAGAAAGTCAATGCCCTTCATAAGTTATCATTGCCTTGCACTTAAAAATGGTAGATTTCATGCTGAATCCTGATGTCACTAACATAAAACGGGGGACTCTTATCCTCCAGAAGAATCCATGTCCTTTTACTTGAATGCTACTATGCTATTTATAATTTTCCGTTTGTATGTGGTCCTGGGTACTGAGCCCCTTTCATATTTTGAGACAGAGCCACACTAAGTCACTGAGTTGCCCATGGTGGACTTGAACCTGTTTTCCTGCTGCCTCAGTGTCCCAGGTGCTATGCAACCATGCCCAGTTCATTTTCTTTTTAAACCTCACAAACATAGGAAAAACAAAGACAAAAAACTGTGAGGCACATCACAGGGCCGTTAAATTTTGCCTTGTGATTGGACAGAGTATTACAAAGTTGTCAATGTTTTCCTTCTCCTTACAATGAAGAAGAAATGAGCAGAAATGAATGGTAAGGTTATTTGGTAACAGAAAGAGAAGCTGGCACTCTACATTCAATTTGTAAACCAAATGGAAACTACTTTTTCAGCTCATGCCTGGACAGTGTGGCCCCACCTTGGCAGAGAAGCTAGACAAAATACACAGCCAGCAGTCTTCTGGCCTCAATAGTCAGCTCCTCTGGACTCCAGAGGACAGTCACTCCTTAGTTCAGTCTGGGTGAGTGTTGTAGCATGTTATTCGTGCTAGGCCTGACAATACCTGCAAGCAGGTAGATTTTCTTGGAAACCTTTATACTCAGGCAAAATAGGACCAGAAGGGCTGGAGAGAGTCCTTGCATCCTCAGCTAGAGAAGATAACCTAATGTGTACCTACTGGCCTGCAGAGCCCTAAGCGAAGAGCTGTTATAGATGAAATATTGTTACTGTCTTTCCTTCTTTCGTTCCTTTCTATTAAGGACAAGGTCTTGCTATATAGTCCTGGATGACCCTGAACTCTCAATCCCCTATCTGAACCTCCTGAGTTGTGGAATTATAGGCAATTTCTACCAGCCCCAACTCTTTATTGCTATCCTAAAATACCTTCTTTCATGTACAAATATTCCTTTGATGAGGTTATATTTTCCTAAATGCTGTCCTGGTCATGAGCAAATACAGACTGATCTATGTAGTGAAGGTATAAGTTGGCGCGCTCAGAGCTTCCCACAGGGAAAACTTAAATCTTACACTGTTTCTTCACTTAGTCTCTAGGTTTAGAACTCCAACCAGTAAGAGGCACAGGATAAAGATGGCAGAAGGTGAGCCTTTTTGAGAGTCTACTCCTTTGTTGAATGCCACTTTGAAAGGAAAGAAGAGGTCAAATGGTAATTTCCAATCCATTCTGGGTTGGCTTCTTGGAGGGTCTGGCTTCTGTGTAATATCCACGAAGTTTATAAGGGTTGTCAAAGATACTTCTGTTCCTTTTTGGGAAACCTATAGGAAGAAAGTCAGTGAGGTTATTGCCTGATATCCATTCATGTAGGCCTCCAGCTTGGCTCTATTATTTTTCCTGAAGAAAGACTGAAACAAATTGCTTTAAGGAAAACACCCGCCTCCCCCTTTGGTCCTATGAGTTCTCTTTCTATGAGAAATAAGAAAGTGAATTTCTTAGCAATGGACCATGATGACAAAACCGTGAACAGTTATGTACCTCAGTTCACATACTCGATTCCTTCCATGATTCTGGTCGTAAACTGAGTTGGACAAGAACTGAATGAAATCCAGTGGCTAGGTTCAATGTGGACCTTATGTGGAAATTTGATTTGGTTCTAGTCCAGTTTGGTTTGTGATCACAATTGTGGAGAGAATTGAGTTCATGAAGCAAGGTACATACCTAAAGACTGACTTGGTTGCACCCAACTAGGGGACTCTCTGATATCAGTGAGGCAGGAAGGCAAAATTGCTACTGTTACGCACTTAGGAGCTCTGTTCTACTGGGTCTCAGAAGCCTGCAGGTCCTGAAGCAACACACATGTACTTATGGAAGCAGTAAAGTAAGGTGAAATTTCATGGAAAAAGCAAAAGAACTCAGTAATATAGACTTAAACGGAAACCAAACCAAACCAGGTTCACAGACTTCCAGAGTTAGAAAGGATCCTCCCAACCACTCACCAATTCAAGTAAAATAAAACAGGTGTTCCCAAGAGAAAGGACCTTGTCAAGCTAATGCAAATACCTAATTTAATAGACATGGTTTTTGGATATGGCTCCACCGATGATGTCAAACAGTAGAATCATGTTTATCTAAAAAACTGTCCCATGGAACCAGGAATGAAGATTTTCTCCATTCACTTCCACCATTCTGATGCATATATAATCTGTTGTGGTCTCTGAACACAGTAAAGTCTAAGCTCTAGTTATGTAATTTTGTCCAGAAAACCTTTGTAGAGGTTGTATTTGCTTATTTTTTATTTTTAAAAGCATATAGCCAGTGCAGGCATAATCTTACATGTCACATTAATTATTTTGATTTTTCTTTATGAACAGAGATGCTCATAAGTGACTTGGCATAGAAAAAATATCCTGAGATTCTAAGCCATATACAATGAAGGATAGCCAGCCAAAACTAAAGTTGCAGAGAAAATGCTGATTCTAGCCAGGCATCAAAAACTCACAGAGACTAACCAGACAAAGAAAATTAGGAGTTTTATAAGCAATGAATTTTAGTAGGCTTTAATTTACAAAGGATTTATTGTTAGGACTCTTACTTTTTCCCCAGGAATTTTATAGTGGAAAGCTCTATCCAATTTTTTAAAGCAAATCTGATATTATTGAAGTATATTAAGAGTACTATTTAAACAACTCCTTGTGTGCTATAGCAGGCAGGATAGAAATACTCTGGGATCAAGTTAGAACAGGAAGTGGATTTTCAGTTTTGGGTGCAGTGCTGCCTAGGAATTCACTTCATTTATGTACCATTCTGACTCTCTTCAGAGCTGTCATCAGGAGGCGACCCCAAGAAGCTGCTGTTGGAGTTGGGGTACTGGCCTCCTGATGGACACGTACAGTAGAATTGCATGAGGAAACCCACTGCCAATACCCAAGCCACATCCACCTAGCTAGTGCTTGTTAGTAACTAATACATTGATCTTGATTTGTCTAATTCTTTTTAAAAATATCAAGAAATTGTTTAATTGAACCTAGGGCGGGAAGATTGCAAGGTCAAGTCCTGCCTGGACAGCTCAGTGACGTAGCAAGACCCTGTCTGAAGATAAATAAAAAGGGTTAAGGCTGTAGCTCAGTGTGAAAGCTGTGGTTTCAATCTCTAGTACCAAAAGCAATTCTTTTTAATTAGCACATAATAGTTGTACAGATTAGTAACAGTCCCCAAAAAGGAAGAGAGAGAAAAGAATAAGGAGGTAAATTGTTAAGCATGTAATAACTAAATCTTATAGAACTGAGTTCTAAGAATAAAGAAAATTCACAAATTATCAGTGTAATGAATCATATTATGGAAACATAAGACTACTAGGAATAAAAAGCAGATTTTTTCCAGACAGGGACTGAATTCAGTGCTTTCACACTAAGCTCAAACCCCAACTCCTTTTTTATTTTGAGGCAGGGTCTCACTACTTTGCCCCGCATGGGCTTAAACCTGTGATCCCCCTTATTTTGCCAGTCCAAAAATCATATTTTTTGGAACTGTAGCATTTGAATCAGAAGAAATGGGAAGGATGTCTTCAAAATCTTGCATGAAAATAATTTTCAATCTAGAATTTTATACCTAGCCAAATGATAGGTAGTATGATGATGGTTGAAGAAAGTTATTTTTAGATATATGAACTAAAGAAAAAAACACACTTTATTTGCACCTTTTCTAAAGATCATTACAATGTGAGCTCCACCAAAACAAGATAGTAAAACAAATGTACTGCCCAATAACAGTAAGTCTTACACAAGTAAGAAGAATTCCCAAGATGACCTTTGAGTTCCGTGGCAAGTGTTGGGTAGTGACTAGTTATGGAGTTCTCCGTGCAGTAAATACATCAGAAAACAATGGGAATTGACAGATTATATTGTAAGTTCAGCTGTTTGGAACACTGCACTGAGAGACATTTACACAGCTGTTGGAGAGCATGAAATGTCTTGGTCACTGGACTAAAGAAAACTAGGAATGAAATATGAGTTAATTATTAATATTAGGAAATATGTGTTAATATGAATATTAGGAAAGATAAAAGGTTCCATAAATATTGAGCTACCTGTCTCAGCATGAATGTTTCCACAGTCATAAAAATGAAAGACTAGATGTTGGTTTAATGAAGTATTTTGATGTAACTACATTAGGAGAGTGATGGACTGAGTAGGAGACTAACAAAGCTCGGATCATGAACTTATCCCTGAAACTGACTATTCAAAAGGTAACATATATGGTGCTAGAAATCAAGGTGAATAGCAGAATAAACAGCTAAAAGGTAAATGGGCAGAGTAATTTATGAAAAGCAGGATGGTGAGGGAGTTTATGAAACTTTAATTTATCAGAGATTTGCCTGTCTGTGTTTTTTTTGTTGTTTTTTTGGTTTTGATTTTTGGACCTTTAAGGGAAATGAGCTTTCATATTCCTGCCCCCTGAAGTCATTGGTAAAGTTCATCTCAGGATGGATACTCACAGGTACTTCATAGGCAATGCAAAACCAAAAACGAATAAACTCAAGTACATTTACCGAAAATGGTAGAAGAGGTGGTGAAAACATGCATGGGTTGTGCAAAAGCAAAATTACACTGGAGGATAGTCAACAGGGTATCACATACAAGATGTGAAAGAACTGCATGAAATACACAAATTGAAAACATCCATTATCATCCCGGACCCTCCACCTCCGTATCCAAGCATTTGATACCACCTGTGGCACCCTCCATCTGCTGTGTTGCATCTACTCCGAGCCTTCAGTCCTGGGAGAGTGAAGCCTCAGCACCTCAGTGAATTTCTACAGCTGTGTTCTGACTTCCCACAGTACTACCTCACAATGTCCAGGGGTGACACCTATCTTGTTCACTGCTCTAGCTCCAGGCATGGTTTTTGATAGAGATGGAGCACTCAAGCAAGTTTTGCAAGTTGCTGTGATGATGCACACTTGTAATCTTAGCACTGGGGAGGCTGAGGAGGATCACCTTGGGTATAGCCAGCCTGGGCTACATGGTGAATTCAAGGCCAGCCTGAGCTGCTTAGTGAGACCATGTCTCAAAAAACAAAACAAAACAAGTAAGAAAATATAAAGAAATACAATATAAAGTAACATATGATAAATCATCACAAGATAAAAATTACGTGTCAGAGCCATTTAAGATTCAGATCTGACACTACACTTTCTACCATAGTATAAGGAAGATCCCTGAAGGCTGTGCTTAATTCACACATTTATTAATTAATAAGTATTTTAAATGAGATGGGTTCATTTTATGAAATTATGAAATTAAATATTTATTCTTCACTTAAAATTTTTTTGGCTGGGAAGGGTAAGAGGGCAATAGAGGGAATGGGTAATAGGTATTAAAATACAATATGATAGGACAAATAACATGGTATTCACAGTAGTAATTATAGTTAATGATTTACTGTGGATTTTGAGATAGAATTTTCAGTGTTTTCAACACAACAAAAATGTTTGAGGTGACAGAAATGCTGATTATTTTAATCTGACCATTATATACTGTATACTTGTACTGAAATACCACTTTGTGCCTCTTAAATTATGTACAGTTGAACTGGGCCTGGTAACACACACCTATAATGTCAGAACTCTGGGAGAGTGAGGCGGGAGGACTGCAAGTGTGAGCTCAGTTTGGGAAACTCATGACTTAGCAAGGTCCTGTCTCAAAATTTTAAAAATGGGCTGGGACTGTAGCTGGATTCAATTCCCAACACTGATTTAAAAAAAAAAAGTACAATTATTATGTGTCAATTAAAATTAAAAAATAAACTGACACCAGAATTGTGAGGAGGTCTGAGCCAAACGCCAACCCACTGTATATTATCCAATTAAAAGGCAGTGAAACGTACTTACTGGGTCACTGGAAATACTGTTACTGACCTGCTTCAGAATCTGAGTTTTAGTACTACATACAGAACAAAGATTTTGAGTTAAGCTCAGTTTGTTGTAGTTGAATTCTAAAGTTTATAAAGTTTTCCATTTGGAATTATGTATAGACAAAATTAAAAGAATTCACTGTTCAGCGTATAAGCACTATAAAAATAGCTCTCTCCAACTCTGTCTCATTTCTTTTACCAGGACGGACAAAAGGACACAGCCAAGCCAGCCTATTTTTTTTTTTTTACCAGTTCTACTGCATATGGCTAACTTAATTTATGTTTACTTTAAGCTATATTTTATGCTACTTCAAAAATTACCACCAACAAATGCTTTTTGCTTTGACATTTGTGGGGTTTATGTGTTTCAAATCAATTCACAATGCAGCAAAATACTTTGTCCACAAATAAGATTTATTTTGTAACAATTTGGAGTTTGGATTAGGTTTTGTTTAGCTTTGACAAGATGAAAATACTCTGTATTGTGTTACATCTGTATAATCACATTTTAAAAACCATTATATGTTAACCTTCTACATCAAATCATTACAAACACAAGTTATTATTAAACAAAAATCCACGTGTATGTTCATATTTAAATTTTTGTAGCTACCTTCAGACCATGAACTAGAACAAATACATCTTTGGTGCAAATGTCTAACTCACTGAGCTGTAAGAGTTTTTACGCTGCATAAAAGAACACTACCAGGCACATATACTGAAGATTTTTTCCTTGTCAGTGGCTACTTTGTCATTTCTCTTAAATGTCTTTTGCTTGATTTTAATGTTTCTATTGAGGTATAATTTATAATCAGTAAAATCACACATCTGAAGTGTTTACTCGGTAAGTTCTGGTAAATGCATGTGATCTTGTCAATATCCAAGACAAGAAAGAGAGTATGTCCATTATGTCAGAGTTCCTTTTTGCCCTTTCCTACTCTATTCCCTGTCCCCAGAAGCAACCAGTGACTTTTATCATTAAAGATTTTGGGGTTTTTTTTGTACTTCATATAGATGAAATCTTAAACAGTATATTTGTGTGTGTCTTTCATTTAAGATAAATGTTTTTGAGATTCATCCATGTTGTTTTGTGTACCAGTAACCGATTCTGTGTTTCTGCTGAGTATTATTCCATTGTGTTGGTTACCATAATTTGCCTATTCTCTTCATATTTTGGTTGTTTACATTTATATGCTATTACAAAAAATGTTGCTATGAACTTTTTTGTACAGCTTTTCTGGGGGGAGGGCATATATTTTAATTTTCTTGGGTAAATACTTAAATTTGTTGGGCCATAGGGGAGATCAAGTGGTTGTACCATTTCTCATACAATGTGTGATAATCCCAGCTCTACATTTCTTTCTTTCTTTCTTTCTTTCTTTCTTTCTTTCTTTCTTTCTTTCTTTCTTTCTTTCTTTCTTTCTTTCTTCTTTTCTTTCCTTTCCTTTTCTTTTCTTTTCTTTTCTTTTCTTTTCTTTTCTTTTCTTTTCTTTTCTTTTCGGTACTGGGGATCAAACTTCAGACTTCCTAACTGACAAGCAGGTGCTGTACTGAGCCATATCCCCAGCTCCCAGTGCTACATTCTTAAAATATGTTTAATATTAGCTATTCTAGTAGGCATGGCATAGTATTTCATGCTCTAAAGATTAACCACAGAGTAATTTTTTACTGGCCATTTGTTTATCTCCTCTTGTGAAGGATCTGTTCAAATCTCTTTAAATCATACTTGGTATTAGCTTTTTGCCCTTATATTATCTAACTTGTCAGATAATGAATTAAATATTTTCTCTCAAACTAGCCTACCTTTACATTTTCATGACAGTATCTTTCATTGAGCAAACTTTTTAGGTCCTATGGTTGATTTTTATACCTTTATGAAATCTTTGACCACTTCAAATTTTCAAAAACAACCTATCTTTTCTTTTTAAAAGTTTTATAACTTGTATTTTGTTTACTGCTCTATGATGCAGGCAGGTATTTTCTGTGTATGGAGCGAGACAGGCATCAGAGTTCATTTTCCCCTGTATTTTTCCAGCAGGTCCAGTGCTGTTGTTCCAGCACTGACTAGTAATTGTCTTCCTTTTTACACTGAATTAATTGTGGACCTAGTTTTGGACTCTCTTGTCTGTTCTGTTGGTCTTTTTGTCTACAGGACCACATTGACTGAAATTTAGAGTGAACTGTAAGTCTTGAAAGGTCATTCCAACAGTGTTCCACTTCCTTGTAAATTTCAGAATCAGTGTGTTAATTTACAGGATTTTATTGGAGCTTTACTGAATTTATAGACCCATTTGAAGACAGATATCTTAATGCTGGATCTTCTCCATGAAACATTTGTATAGATCACCTTTAATTGCTTTTACGAATGTCTCATAGTGAAGAGGTCTTTTAGGCCCAGGGGTTTAGCTCAGCAGGCATAAGTGCCTGCTTGGCAAACGCAAGGTCATGAGTTCAATCCCCGGCACCAAAAAATAAAATAAAATAAGAAGAGGTCTTTTATAGTTTGTCAAGCTATTCCAAATGAACTTAAATAAACTCATCTTTAAAGTAACATCTAGTTATTTTTAGATATTTCCAAGTGACTTTAAGAGTGATTTTATAAAAAAAAGCAGACTGTTATAAATAATTAAATATAGATAAGGAAAATGAAGAAATAAAAACATTTCCATCACTAAGAATACCACTGTTAATCTGTCTCTTCATGTACACACGGTTATCTGTATGTGCATTTTTAAACCATATGAAATCATACCAAACAGGCTGTTTTGTAATGTTTTTTGAATACATTAACCTATACTTTTTCATGTCAGTAGCATTTCTTCCTACTTAAAATACTGTGCATATTTAGGTTTCCCCAGCTATCCCAAAATGTCTTTTACAGCTGTTTGTCCAAATTAGACTCCAATCCAGAAATCTGACCTGCATTTGGTTGTTATATGTACAAGTCTCTTTTCATCTAACACAATCAGATGTGGTAATTTCTACTGTGATGGTTAGAACTTATATACTTATAAAGATTGTAAAAGCCCATGAAAAAGTAATTGTTTCTTAAGTAGGAACACTATTTTTAAGAAGTTAACTGAGTATTAACACTCAATTTTAGAAAAGCTAGTGATTTAAAGTAAAATTAAGACTACTAACCTCTGAAAAATAACTATATAAAATGTTTTTCTAGGTAAAGTACACCTTATTTCTCCATTTCTATTGTTTGTTTGTTTGTTGGCGATAGTAGGGGACTGAACCCAGAGCCTGAAGCCTTTATACTGAGCTGGGTTCCCAGCACTTTTTATTTGGAAACAAAGTCTCACTAAGTTGCCAAGTTACCTAGGCTAGGCTAGGCTTGAGTTTGTCTCTGCCTCAGCTTTCCAGAGTGCTGCGATTGCAGGCATGTGCGACCCCTCCTGTCTGATCCTTTTTTTTTCCATTATGAACAAATGTGTATTTGATGAAAAAGCCAAAAAAGACTTTAAGTTCCTCACTTGTTTTGAAGAGGTCACTGAAGGTATTAAGATTCTCAGTGAGTCACAGACAATGGGCATGTTACAGAGGAAATGTAGTTAAAGTTCATGTATCAGGTTACAAGCTTTAACATGGAGCACTGAGCAAACTTGAAACAGTTCTTTTAAAAAAAGTTAAACAATTTTTTAAAAACCAATAAGCTGGGTGAGTTTCTTCTATATAGGGTATTAAGAAAAAGAATCACAAGAAGGGAAAAGTATTTTTATAGTCTAATAATTAAGAGATAAAGGAAAATAGTGACCAATGCTTCAAAAACAGAAAGACTTTTGTAACAGAAGCTTTACTGATAGTCCTGGTAGTCAAGTTCACTACTATCCTTTCTTGGAAGAGGGGTCAGTTGGTATTTTCTTTAGACACTGACAGAAAAGAGAAACAGAACTCTTTCTTACCACTTCTTAGCCTGTTTGTTTGCTTCTGGCAATTATTTCTAAAGTCTAATGTTGAATGATTCTTAAATTATTTTGTGTAATGTTCTTTATCCTTCCCACAATACTGCCTTTTCTGTTAGGAGATAATAGTAGAGGTCCTTAGCCTGGCTTCTGGACATCAGTAAATCCCTAGAAGCCGTATGAACAGTGTTGTGTATTTTTCTAGTAAATCAGCAACTCACAACATACGATAATCGCTAAAACCATCCAGGTATGGTGGCACACATCTGTAATTCTAGCTATTTGGGAGGTTGGAGGCACAAGCATTGCAAATTCAAAGCCAGCCTGAACAACTTGGTGAGTCTCTGTCGTAAATACAGAATAAAACTGGCTGGGGAAATAACAGTGTAAAGCACCCCCACGTTCGCCCTAGTACTTAAAAAAAAGCAGTTTCTTTAGCTTTGTATCTGTCTACTTGACAGACACCAAAAATAGACAATTTTCAATTATAATAAATAAAAGACATGTATGACATACTCTAATTAGTCTTGAAATCCAGATGGAGATGAATCTTGTAAGTGCTTTTCAAACAGCAAATGGTAACTGTTTAGTGAGTCACTGTGTAACATTTAGGGGGGAAAATCCATGACACAATAAAGTAGACTAGAGCAGAAAATATCACGGTGTGCACTGCATACAATAAAGATAGGATTTTATAAAAATAGATTTCAGTTTTATATGTATGTATGTTGTAAGCTAGGTCATGATATATAAAACTCACTGCTCCAATACCTGCTTATGGTTTTTTCTACTTTACATCAAATCTCTCCTTGATATGCTACTTATATGGCAGTCTAGAACCACTGAAGTTATGACAAAAGTAATAATGATGAACAATATATACCAAATATTCAATATATATTATTAATCTATAAAACTGGAAGAGAAAACTGAGAGAAGTAAAGTAACTTGATTTAGATCTGTCCAACTCAAAGCCCATACCTGTCAAGTATGGTGGCAGCAGGCTTGTAATCCCCAGCACTTGGGAGGCTGAGACAGGAGGATCACCACAAGTTCAAGACCACTCAATGCTACAGTAATGAGTAGCCTGAACTATATAATGAGACCCTATCTCGACAAACGCATGAACAAACAAACCCACGCTTGCCATATCAGTTACAGGCAGTAGATCCAGATAATGTGACAAGCAGATGTTTCACTTGGTGACACATATGAAGAGGGTCTTTATGGTTACATTTTCAAGAGTAGACATCTGACTGTCTAGGTAAGATTTCTTGATTTTTACATATTGGCACAAATTAACATAAAAACCAAGTTGAAACAAAACAAAAACCACTTTGTAGTCAAACAAAACAGCTCTCCAGGGTAAATACAGTCAGTGGGCTCTCAGTTTACAACTCGGCCCTCCATTTTATAGCACTGCTCATACGCACTAAGCAGACTGATACAGCTTAGGTGAGATCATGATCAACTATAAGCTACAAAGAATGACTACTGGGGTAGGAAAAGAACCTCAAAGTACGACGATTCTTTAAGTGTGACACTTTTTCATTTTGGGAGCTATGGAACACATACAGTAGTTTTCTTTGGGTAAACTATTGCTATTTTGAGAAAAAAAAAATCACAAGAAATCCTGAGAGACAAGCCTGTGTGGGTAGGAAAGTGATTTGAAATTAAAGAATAAAGAAAAAGTGAGCAAATATGTTTATATGATTTCTAGAGAAAATTTCCACTCAGGATTGAAGAAGTAAAAGCAAATCTCTATAAATGATAAAATTACTTAGAAAGATGTACTTGCATGTGATTAATTTTTGTAATATAACACTGTAATTTCATAACTCGTTGTACTTTTATAGGGACATGGCATCTTTCATGGAGATGAGCTTGTCAAGTTAGGCCATATAGGAAAAAACTTACACAGTCAAAATTATCTTCACAAATTTCTTTAAAAAACCCCTCTGTAATGGATTGGTTTTATATGTACTACACTTCTTAATAAGTTCAGGACAAATTTACGTCATCATTGGAATGGCTAGCGTTTCTTCAGTTATGCATGTTGAAGCACACTGAAATCATTGTCACTCAGGTCAGGTGGAGTGAATGTAAAATGTGCTTTTGTAGGGAAGGTAAAGTAATTTGAAAAGCAAACTTCTGCTAACTACTGAAAAAAAGATTCTGGTTAAAATATCTGTAAGAAAGAGGCACTGAGTGGCTTTACTTCAGAATCAAAAATTTTGGAAAATAAAAACATTCCCATGGGTGCCTTCCCCCAAAACATAGGAACTCCTAAATAATCAGGATATAATTTAGTAAAATTTGAAAATGGATTCAGTGCAGGATCTTTAACAGATTAAATGAAACTTGTAAAAAAAAAAAAAGTCTTTTCTTAAGGAATGAGACTGTTCTTGTAATACAGTTGGTAACCTGAGTGCTAACCCTAATTGTAGGCCTAGACAACCAAGCTACCTAACCCTGCTTTGGTGGAGGTAAAGATACTTTACTTCTGACCCAAATGTAGTCTGAAGTTTATTTCTTTTCTGAGATGTAACTGTAATAAAACAAGAATTTTAATCTGTTTTACTTTTCATTTAAAGTTAATAAATTGACATACAAGTTCATACACTAATCATTTCACCATAACCTAATCATTTATAGGTAAAATGAAAATAACATACTTTTGAATTTGTAAAGCTAAAGTTTTGACATATATCTGTTTATTACAAATTAAAGCACTGGAATAAAGAGCTAAGAACTGTTGACTACAAACTAGTCATATCAGTAATTTTAATCACAGCGTACGAACTCAAAGACTCCAAAAACTGGGTGTCATTGTTACAAAGAACACATCCAGAAAACGTGGTTCAATACAGTAATAGTGGTAAGATTATTTAAAAGATATCACACTATACTGTTTATAGAATATATATCTGGGGACAGGAATTAAAAACACACTGGGAAAAATAGATATATGTACCACTATAACATGTTAATTTTAATAAGCAAACGGAGGATTCTTGAAAATTAACTGGTTCAGCTCACTCTAAGCAAACACTGGTTGGTAACATAAATTGATTCTCAGAAGTTAAAAAATAATCAGGTCATCAAATGTCTGATAAGTCAATATAGACTTTGTAAGGCTTAGTGGCTCCTTAGAAGGCACGACTTACCTGTATGGACTTGCACTGGTACAGGAATCGGGCTCCCGACACATGAGCCTGTGGGTTGGACTGAAGGCCTAAATATGCCCACAACACCTGGATCTCCAGAGAAACTGGTATGAAACAGCAGGAAGTACAGTTCATGGCCTGTGGACGGTAAAGAAACATCTACTTGAATGGCCTGATGGTTGTCTACAGTCATTTACAGTGCATTACTGAGGCATTATCTCTCAAGCATTATACAATAATATAGCAGACAGTATGGCTTAAAGGAAATACAGGTTCACAACAGACCATATTATTGTTCTTTATCTTAAAAATTTATATTTGAAAATGCAGATTGCAAACAGATTCAGAAAATGTGCAGTGTTAGTAAGAAACGCTTAGTAAGTGATGCATAGTAATTTATCACTGTGAAATAGCTGTTTCCGGCTCAGGATGACTTTGTGGAACCTGAATGAGTAACATGTGCCTAAGAAGTGATTTAAGGCAAATCTGGGTAGAGATATGGCATATGGAAAGGTGTTCAACCACATACAACATTCTATAGGAAGGGTAAGAACACAAAATAAGTCCCAACAAATTCAAAAAAATCAAAATCATTTATTGTCTTTGACCACAACAGAATAAAAGTATAAATGAATAAGAGGAACTTTAGAAGTTGCACAAATATATGGACCTAAACAATATAGTTATTCAAGAAATCAAAAGGGGAATTTAAAAAATATTCTATAAACAAATGAAAATAAAAAATATATCAAAATCTATAGAATACAGGAAAAATAGTACTCAGAGGAAAGTTCATAGCAACGACTGCTGACATCAAAAAATAAATAAAAGATTTTAAGTAAACAACTTAACAATGTAACTCAAGGAACTAGAAAAGTAAGAACAAACCAAACCTAAAATCAGAAGAAATAACAAAAACCAGAGCAGAAATAAGTGGAAACCAAAAACTGTTACAAAAGATCAACAAAATGAAGTTAGTTTTAAAAAGTAAGTATATTATAAAATTGATAAAATTTAACTAGATCAACCAAGAAAAATAAGTAAGATCAAAAATGAAAAGGGAAACATTACAACTGATACCACAGAAATACAAAAGATTATCAGGGACTCTTACAACTATACACCAACAAATTAGAAAACCTAGAAGAAAATGAGTCACTATCAGAAAGTGCATTTCTCTCTTACTGAAACACTGCAGTTTCTGTTGAGAATACTGGTCCACCCGCCTTTCTGAGCTGGGTGAGAGTTACCAAAGATGGCAACAAGCTCTGGTCGGGGGCTTCCGTGAAGAATCTGGAAAACCTCATTCCGCAGCAGGCTGCAGTCTACCTCCTTGGGCCTGTAATTAGACAGCACGGGGTCTGAGGTCCAGCACTAACAATAGTGTAACCACGTTACTATATTAATGCAAACATTAACAACACTATAAATAGATTACAGGAAATAATCTTTAGTAGGTAGTAAGGGCCATCAGAAACTCTTAGCAATATAGTATTAAAGATCACTCCTAACATTTTCTAAAGTGTCACATAAAATATTAGAAAGTTACCATATCCACATGTTCTCTAAGAGCTGAGAAAAAACCATTGGGAATGTAACAGAAGCAATTACCTGAACTTGCATCCAGACATTGCGTTCATTCCAAACTGTACTTCATGTCTTTTACCCGAGCAAATTCCATTACCCTGGCTCTGTAAGAGGGTCATCTCGGGTAGAAAAGTGATGGTCAAGGAAAGTGTAACAGAAAAGAAAGCAGCACAATGGGAAAATGTATTCTTTCACTGTCTCCTATAATACACTTTATGTTTTACTAATATATCACGATATTTAAGTGCAAATTTGCACTTTCTGTTAGTAGTGAAAAAATAGATGATTACTGTTTTCCTAAAAATGGTTAGCCATACATTACAGTTTTATTAAAATAACCAAAAATCAGTGCAGTCCTCACATTTAGCCAGTCTAATATAAAGCTTTACAGCTAATGGCATTTTGTGGCACCAATCAAATGTAAAGAGCTACTTTAAATACTTGCAAGAGGAGGCCAACTCAAGAGTTGGAAACTCCAGATTAGCTGCCACAGCGTTTCTCATTCACAGCAGCAGACCACCCAGCTCAAAGAAAGGATACGGAGTGAAAGCTATCACCCGTTAGCACCAGCAGTGGCTTCCCAACAACATAGCCAGGATTGCCACTCCTGAGAACAGTCCCAGGGCCAGCTGTGCTTTGCTGAAAAGCCTGCAGGAGGAGAAGCAGAGTCCAGTGTGAGTGACACGTTGTCCCACCTCCCACTGCCTCGCTTCGCTTGTCACCTGTCCTGAAGGCCATGCAATAAATGAACTGCACTGAAACAATCTGGCTCCCTTCCAGTGTAGCACCCTGAAGTTTATATTTGTGTTTCCCTTTTTAGCCCCTTCACTAAATAAATCCTGAGTAAGCTGAATGTGGAAACTCACCGTATGCTCATTTCTACCCAGGATCCTTCAACCTTATTTCTCAAAAATTACTGTCATTACTATTATTAATTTAGGGGTATGTTCCTTCTGGCTGAGACCAGAGGAATTTAAATGTAATCAAAAATACACACTTTAATGAAGTGTAGCTGCTCTAGAGATGAACTGTGAGACACTGGACCTAGCTGGTCACAGAGTTGAGAGCTCTGCTGTGTTCAAAAAGAGTAAAGATGTAGAAGAAAGCCGAAAGGTAGTGATCAAGACTAGAAACGGGCTCAGTGGGGAAGTAAAATGATGTAAGTTCAAAAATACAAGAAAATCTAATTAAAAATTCCCACGAAGTGTTGGCTGAGTTTATGATTTGAAATGAGTATTTAAAAAGAGTTCTGATTCTGTCCCTCCTCCTTCCCTCTCCTCAAGTACTTCCCCAGCTCTTTCAGACAGGATCTTGTTGAGCAGTTAGGTTGCCCTGGCTTGGCTCAAACTTTCCATCTTTTTGCCTTAGCTCCCACAGTGCTGAGATTACGGGGGTGTCCTGCCATGCCACACTGAGAGTTCTGATTTGAGTGCTGCTTTGCTGGGACCAGTCAGTCAAGAGAAAATATTAATAAATACGTGTTGAGTAGCTATTTCTTAATAGTTTAAGAAATGTCAACATCCCTTTTGACAGACTGAATTGGGAGTTCATTTTTTTTTTGAGGTCTAATTATGTAATTTGGGCTGGCTTTGAACTCACTATGTAGCCCAGGCTGGCCTCGAACTTGCAGACGACCCTCCAGCCTCAGCCACCCAAATGCTGAGATTCCAGGGGTGTGCCACCCCAGCCCAGCTCTGGAGTTCATATTCTTATACTATTTTGCATACATTACAGAAGCAGAGGACTATTTCTCATCAGATACGTTTTGCCTTCTTGATCCCCTACAGGAGAAGGGCTCTAACCCTAAAGTGAATGATGAAGTCTTGTTGTAAGGAAACAGTTGGTTCAACAGTCAGGTTGATTTGTTTAAACCTGACAGAAACTTTCTGGATTCCAAAGGTTCCATTGATTTCTATCTCATAAGTGACCTGAAAGACAAAAGAAGAATAAAATGATTGAAATGATTATGTTTAGGACAGAGGGGTTCTTTCGGTCTTAAATATGGCAAACACAAATACTATAAAGAGATAAACATGACTTTAATTTCATTTGCACATTAAAAAAAAGACCAAAATGGCCCTTTGGACGAGTTCATGGAAGAGGTAAGTTTAACAAAAGTTAAGTTTTGCTTGTGGGTAGAAGAGGGCAAGTATTAGAATCAGAGGCATGGAACAAAAAAACAAGGTTACTTGGCTTCTGCACTGTCTGGATATAAATAAGGACAGTACTTAAGGGTACTGAAGTCATAAGCACCGGAAGGTAAACTTAAGTTCCTGAGCACTGTCTGTCAAGTGACACTTAAAGATAATATTTATTTCTCTACGTTAGGTTGATTAGAAGAGAGAAGGACAAGTTACTTAATCTATTTCAGACTTAGATGATACTGACCTTGTCAACAAAAGAAAAAGTGATCAGTCAGTAAAAGCCAGCAATAGGGCAAAAGAATAAGAGGTATTATAACTATTTTACTATTATGAACCTGAAATACTGGAGGATGGTGGCAGTGGGCGTAAGTGCAATTCGATAGGGAGGAACGTCTTAGTTCAAAGTGAGTTCTGTGAGGCTGAACTCCTGACACCTTAAATTTCAGCAAACACATAAAACTTCAGGTGGGGTCAGTCTAGTACCTTGTGGAAGGTGAAACACCTATGGCAATATTGATCAACATGTATCAGTCTAGAATCTGAAACCAAATACCTGGGAAACAACATTCTGACAAGTGCTTCCAGCCAACAGAGGAGGACTGGCCTGTGATACAAGTGTTACAGGAACCTGGAACTGGAAGGGAAAGAGGCCCATCAACCACAACTGAAAGGTATGTTTTCTCTTTTAGCTACATTTTATACCAAAATGAGTATTTTTCTTTCCTTGATCATCATTTTCCTCTCTCCTTCCATTGCTTACAACTTAAACTAAAAAAGTCAATCTAAATCTGTACATCTCAAAACATAATTCTAGAACACTTCTATCAGAAACGTATTTTAGAAATACCACATTCAACATTCCCTTCTTACATATTAGTGAGTGTCTAGCATTAAGACCCAAGAAGCTCACCTTAAATGTAATGTTTAACTCGCTGTTTTCCAGAGTTAGCTAATACCACATTAATCTTTCCTTCATATAAAGCTATTAATCATATTGACCCCTGTTTTAGATCCATACTTGACTGTGACACATCACACATTTTTACCCCACTATTACAATCTAAACTGAAATTGCCTCAGATGCCAAGAAGCCAACATTTTTTTTCCTTTTTCCTAATAGCATCATACCTTCAAATTCTGCAGATCAGTCATAGCTTGTGGAACCTAGAATAAGTGAAGAGTGCAGACATGAGTATGCATATACCTTTCACAAAAGCACCAAGGGCCGCTGGTTTTATGTTAGTACCAGTATGCCTGATGGTGGTGGTGACATGAGATAAACACATTAGAATGCTTTCTTTCTTTTCTCCCACATCACTCTTCCTTATATTAGTATGCTAAAGACAGACCTGAGATTAGGTAGACTTGACTACCTACCCTGAATGAGCTCCACTGAATAGTAAGAGCAAGAAGTTTGGTGAAACAGTGAGATGCTAACCCTTTCTAACCTGCCTGAAGTCAATTCACTAGCCAGGAGGGTGGTAATGTCTTATCCTAGATATATACCCCTAATTCTTTCATTTTTGTTCAGATGACAGGGCTTTTAGGCCTTCTACCTTTTATGTAGCTCTTGGAGATTCTGCTTTCAGGTTCAGTGGTGTCTCACAATAGTGGGAAGCAAGCTGATTTTAAACACACAATGCCGACAGAGTGGAGGGGGGGACACCCACCTTCAAGACTGAGAAGTTATAGAAAGAGGCAGCGTCCAGGGCTGGATCCAAGGTACAGCTGCTTGCCAAGTTCTTGAAGATACGAGCACAGGTTGTACTTTTACTCTCTAGGAAACCTAAAAACGCAATGAAGGCAGTGCTAAATAGAAAAGCATATTTTAATCAACCAGAAAGGCTGGTACTTCTGTCCTTGACTCACCTGCAGGATTGCTGTCAGCACAAACTCCCCCAGCTCCCACGCCTGCAGGTTGCCTCAGCAAACTTATTATAGACCATTTGGGAAAGTAAGTCAGAATGGGGTCCCCAGCCTGAATAAAATACAGAAGACATTTTTTCCCATAATAAGACTGGATTGAACTATAGCAGAAAAGAGAAAATGAAAAACAAAGGTTAACTCAACAGTTTGTTTTCATGGATAGCACTGTCTTCCACAGGAGCTGACAACTGTTTACCTGCTGTAGAAAAGTACCACAAAGATACCTTGCCAGTTGTCTGCTATCAGGGACAAAACTAAACAGTTCCATCCCCTTCCTCAGGCTCACCTTGTAAAAAGGTGGTGGCGACTGGGATTTCAGTGTTGAAATGAATGAATCATCTCCAAACTCTGCAGCCAGGGCTTGGAAATTAGTCGCATTGACCTTTTGGAGCTTCCGGAAATAGTTTAATTTTGCTAAAATGTTTTTAAAAAGAAAAGTTTAGATAAAAGAAAAACACTTATTTTTAAATATCTCGCATGCCAGGTAACTAATTTTAAATTTCTTTCAGCTTACATCATGATTATATGCATTGTAGAGAGTTGGCATACAACACACCTAAATTCTTTTTTCATCACATTCTCTTCCCTCCATCTCTTGGTCTCCTTTCGTTTTATAAAAGACCTATCGCCCTGTTAGGTAACTAACTTTTAAAAGTTTTATTTATTTACTTATTTATTGGTACCAAGAATTGAACTCAGGATCTTGCACATGCCAGGCAGCTGCTATGCTACTAAGTTAAATCCCTGGCCCTTAAAAATATATTTATTGAAACATGAAATACAAGAAGTGATGTGTACGAACACACTAAAGTATAAACTTAAACATGTTTTACAAACTCACATACTCTATTACCCAATCCAGACAAGTCATACAATATTTTCCTAGAAGATTCCAAATCAATACTCCACTGCTAGAGACAATAATTCAGATTTCAATCACCTCTTTATTTAAAATCTGTTAATTGGACTACTGTTACAATATTAAGACCTAAGTAAAGAGATGGATCAATGAATGCGACTCTATTCTAACTGCCAAGAATACATGTGATTAGCAATTTGCGATGAAAAAGGAATAGCCCTAATTGATTGACACCAGGTAAGTCTCTGATACAAGATGATACTGTTTCTATAGGAATATAATAAAGTTAAGAGCTTTTTGATTGGTTTTCCCCAATCTTCCTGTTTCCTCTGAACTTCAACTGACCAGTTCTATACTGTATTAATATATTCATCTCTTAGCAGTACCTTGGTTCATGAACCTAATTTGTTCTACGATTTGGGGATAGCCACTTTTGTGTTTGTGTGAGAAAGATGGCCACTATTGTATTTCTCACTCAAAGAAGAGTGCAACAAAAAACTGTTAAACACTTCTGTCTGCAAAACAAATTGTGAACAGAAGTGTTCACGTATCCAGGTACTGCTATACATAGATTAACTGGTTTTATTTCTTTTCCCTTATAATTTCAACAGTCAAGATTTCAGATACCCAAATAGGGTATTTTTTTCTAACGATTTTATACTTCCTCTTAGAGCAAATGTACATCTATCCAAGTGCCCGCAGCCATCTTTTTACAGCAAGCATTCATAACCAAGAAAGAGATGCAGGACAGCAGATGACAGCTAGCACTCTGCTTTACTACTCCAGGTTGTCTGCTGACATGAAAAAAGAACATAGCGAAACATGTTGCCTGATCCTTCCCTTCTTCATATAATTATGGTCACTTGGACAGAGTGAAATAACCACTTGAGTCACTAAAATTTAATGAGGATTCCACATTAAATAAGCTTGACCTTCATCCTCCATAATCAGAACATCTCAATTATTTGACTTTTATGTCAAATTAATTCATATTATTGGTCAGCTGAAGTTTAGAGGAAAAAGAAAGATTGGGGAGAACAGATCACCTTTGATCTCTAACTTTATCATACTCCTACAGAAACAGTACTGTTTTATATTAGAGACTCAGCTGGTGTGGACTAAACAGGAGCATTATCATATTCCTTTTTATCACCACAAATTGCTAATCATACCCTTTCTTGGCCATCAGAGACTTCTGAAGCGCTGTTTTCATACTAAACATGAATCTATTCCTTTGCCTCATTCAAGGAACATTCACTGACATAATAATCTACTATTACTATTGGAAATAGCTGTATTTCTCAGGTTCTGTCAGGGAATTGCAGGTCCAGAAACTGTGTCAGATAGGACGGGAAACAGGAGGGGAGAGCACGAAAAGGGAGCATCTGTTGGATGTTGCAGTAATGACACTAAAGCATGCTCACAGATCTGGAATTTAGATGGCAATAAAAATTGGGAAAGGAAAGGGTAACCCTATCTTAAAAGGAAGAATTTGTGGGAATGGAAGTAAAGATAGCAGTGATAGAGCACTTGCCTAGCTTGTACAAGGCCCGGGGATCATTCCCCAGCACTACCAAAAACAAAACAAAATCTTACCTCGCTCCCTTTATCCTTTTACCTCTTAATCTAAATGATCATGGGACTCCTAATCACTTTTCAAATTCAAGTCTTCCCAAGCTGAAAACTGTTTTCTGAGACCAATATACTTTTGCAATTTCTTTTCTAAAATCAGATAAATCAGTCCATTGACTTCCAGAATTTAACAGATATTACATTTATTTTGTGTGGAAATACTGCTTGAAAGACACTTTAAAAAGACATGTCTTCATATCTTTAGAAATGATATAGTTACCACTAGCAAACTTCTAAACCCATTAAACCCCCCCCCAATAATAACCATTGTGTATCATTACTGCACTCTACAGTTATAGAATGCTTTCACATCCAGGACCAGTGATACAGATTTCCCATTTTATAGTTGGAGACATGAGCCTAGAAGTAAGAGATCTGCTCAACTCTGTAGACTTTGTAAAAAAATAAACAAACAAAGTGGCCAGTCACAAATCCTAGGCAAATGTTTCTTTCCTTGCCCCACTGCTTCATGAAAAAAGAAAACAAAACCAAGGTTGGCACAGATCATTTGCCAAAAATATTTATCATTTGGTGCCTAGAATGTGGCAGGCACTGGGAATTCAGTAAGTGCTGTCATGGAGACTGTAGCAAGTAGAGGAGATAGTCTGTGATTAGCTAAGAGAGATGATTGAAAGTATTGAAATTAAAGTGCTATAGAGTCTGATCCACAGCCTGTAGGGCCTAACAAATGGCAAAAGTTATCTTGGGAGTGAGAGTGAACACGCAAGGGGATAGAAGGAAAAAGGATGACACATTCAAAGAACAAAACTAAAAAGTTTAAAAAAGAAACAGCCAAAGTCACATCTCAGTAAATACGTTTCTACTCACAGTTGTTCACATGGACACAAAACTGTCTGATGCCATTTGAATCCATGAAAACTCTGGAAGGAAATGGGGAATTACTCCTGAAGATAAGAGAGTTGTCTACACACACCCAACTCGCAGATCTGTGAGGAAAGAGGATGAGGATGTATTTAGGAGGCAGAGGCAGGTCTACAGAACAGTGTTCCGAGTGTCAGGCAGCTACAGCGCACCTTCCCACGTTCCAAAGACAAAAAAGGTCACGCTGGCGGTAAAGGGGGCAAGCTAAGGGCAGAGCTAAGGGTATTGAGTACCCTATTTCAGTATTACTGACTGTAGGCCCCTCGAACCTCTTTAGGATTCAAGCTGAGCACCCCAATTCACCTGACGCTTCCCGGAAGGCAGAAGGAGAAAACGGTCCTCGGATGGAGAAGGTAGCAGTCTCTGTCGCAGCAGCAATTTAGATCGCAGGCACCAAGAGTCAAATCACAGACACAGGTCGGCAGGACTATGAAAGTAGGACAAAAAGCAGAGTGGGATGAGGATTCCAGAACTCTTTCCAAGTACCATTTCACTTTCTTCCCGCAGCCCCAGTTCTCGCTTTATTGCAAGTCAACTTTTTCCACACAATTTCAGATCTGAAAAGTCAGCGGAATTCACCTCACAAACCTGCCCTCACCTGGAAAGAGGTTCGTAGTCTTATTCTCCGGCGCCGTGGGGGTCACAAGAGTGGGGCCCATCGTGGGGAGCCCAGGGACACCCTGGAGGGTCGGAGACATCGCCGCCGAGGGTTGCACAGTCCCTCCTTGTGTCAGTGGCTTCAAAACTGAAGAGGTGGGCGCTGTCCCTGATAGGAAGAAAGAGGGCTGAGAACGAGCGTATTCAGGAAGCATCAGAAAGAACACAGGCAGCAGCACGAGCCGCGAGACGCACATGGAGCCCTTGAGGCGCTGGAAGGGTCCGACGTCTAACTGCCGCAGGTCCAGAGGTTGCTAGAGGGTGGGTGGGAGGAGTCGCACAACGTTTGATGTTGTCCTTCTACTCATTGGCTCGTAGCGATTCCGGCAGAGATCTTCAACCAATAAGAGGCAGGCTTGTTAGAGCTCGCTCAACATCCTTAGGCCTGGCCCACCTCCTTGGGCCAGCCCGACGCTGCCGCCGTCGCCTGGCAACCGCCGAGCGCCAAGGAGCCCTTGCTGCATCTGCCCGCTAGATGGTAGTAGGAGATCGGCTGACCGACCGTGACACCGAGTCTCGCGCGGACTTCGCGGCTCAAAGTGAGTCTTTCTTTGGTGCAGGGAAAACCCCGAGGCCGGAAGTAGAATTGCGTATCTTTTTTCATCCGGGATTTCTGTGGTGAGAAATTTGTTCTATTGGATGGATAATGAACATAGAGAGGAAGGCACAAACATGAAAAGGTTTTTAAAGTCACATGCCTTTTAAGTCTTCCCTAACTGTAATTATTTTGGGAAATACATTAAGAGCAATATTTCTTAAATTTTAACATTGAGCAATTTCAGTTTAAAAATTCAGTAAATGCATCTTAGCATTAAAGATGGGCAGAATATTGCTCTAAAATAGAGAAGATTAGGAATAAGGAAATAGAGTAGGGAAAAGTATGAAGAAAGGAAGTTAATGAAACTTTGTAGGGGAAGAAAATAGATAGCAAGAGTAAAGATAGCAAGTGATGAAGAAAAAACTAATGGTTTGCCATTATAAAGGTCTTTAGAATGTTTTGCCTTCCTTGGAAGTAGCAAGACTCTTCCAAGTATCTAAAACAGAAACGTTCAAATTTTCCACATTCTTGGAACCACTCGAGCTCGCTGGCATATTAGGCGATTCCACACTAGAAATATGCCCTGTGTGACTAAGGGACTGAGTTTAGTTTACATTCTAATTCAAAGTTAAACGACCGTAGTTGATTAGTAGATATTGTGTTGGGCAGTATCATTGTACTGTATTGGGCTCTAGGACAAAATCTCACTTGTCTAATATATGTGCTGCCGAAGTGAGCACTAAATCTCACTTCTCTAAACCAGTATTTTCCTGTCTCCACAGTTCTAGATTATTTCAGTTATTTGGTTTGGGGATATAATTTAACAGATGTTAAGAGTTATCTAAAATCTAGCACATTACTTAAAATCTAGTCAATAACTACGTTTCCAAGTGAATCTTGTAGGCAGGTAAGTTTTTGATCACCTGAACTTCCTCACATTATCAGACAAGATCTTAATTTTCTAATATTTTGAAGTCAGTACCTAAAGGCATCTGTATTATAAATATTCTCAAACATATGTGATGGAGTGATGAACTGCTATGAGCGATACCCATATTTGTTCTTTGTCTCTACCCTGTTAATAATTTCCATCATAAAGACCACGTTCAGGTTATTCAGTTACTGTATTTATCAGAATGCATGATCTCTAACATATTATGCTTGTTTTGTTCATCGGTGTATCCCCTTGCATAAGACAGTGACATGTTAGATGTGCTTTAAGTATTTAAGAAATGTGTTAGAACCTGCTTTGTTGAATTCTTTAGATCTGTTAAGAAAATGTTTTATTTCAGGATTACATGTCTTTCTGTAACATTTCCCTTGTACATTTGGTCAGAGACCATTTTAGATTTCAAAGTTTAGAATTCCAATTACATCTCTAAATCAGTGTTAAGTTATTCCTGAATTTGTTAATGTTGGGGAAAGAGTCTGTTGGTTGAAATAATTTCAGGGTTGAGTGATAGGAAAATGTTTCAGAACAATCTGAATTGCTTTTTCTTATTTTTGAATTTCAGCACTTGAAAAAAATTTTAGGAAATCTAACTTTTCCCTGTCTTCTGTTATAGTTGATAAAAATTATTCATATTATTGCCATTTATGCCTAGGAATCTCTGTAAGACAGAATCTTGATTTTTAAATATTAAAATATGGAAGATAATTTTGAGAAAAGAATAAAATTTATTCACATATGTCATACAGGTGCCAATTTTAGCATGGGGACCAAATTAAATCATTTGCTATGACATCACCTCAGAAGCAGAGATTTCCAAATTAGATCATATGATACCAACAGCTGTCTGCGTTTGGATTTTAAAATGTTCAATATGTAACTGGAAATTGAGCCTTGAGATTGAATCAAGGTGGCAGACTGAGAACAAGTTCTAGCTTCTCCCAACTTTTCCCTCTTTCACAAGTTTGTTTCTCAAAATTACAGAAAAGTTAGATGGATACATAGGCTTGTGTATATTCATTTATCTACTTTGGTGTTGAAAAACCATTATTTCCAAAGGCTCACATGCTAATAGTTTGTCCCACAGCCTATGGCACTACTATGAGATGATAGAACCTTTAAGAGGTGGGTCCAAGAGTAGGAAGGTCACTGGGCATGTGCCCTCGCAGGGGATATTGGGAGCTGCCCTTTCCTTTTGCTTTGCTTTCTGCTACCGTGAGATGAGTTCTTTCCTCTACTATATGCTGCTAGTAGAATGTATTGTGTTGACTCACTACACTCCTAAACCCAAAGGGTTCAATCAAGCAGGGACTTAGACCTCTGAAAATCTGAGCCAAAATAAGCCTTTCTTCCTTAAAAGTTTATTATTTCAGGTATTTTTGTCACAGTGACAGAAAGCTGATAGAGTATTAATCAAACGACTTAGTAAGCAGCTCAATATCATTATTTTTTTTTTTTACATTTTTTTTTATTTAAAAGAGAATAAAACAAAAGGGGGCAGTACAGAGCAGATCAGAAGAGGACAACATAGGCAACACAGTACTTTACATTAAGTCAACTGGACATCAACAGTATCTAACGCCATATCTCTTACTCTGCTATAGTTGAGCATAGTTTCAGTTACAATAATATCAAACATAACACAATAGTATAAAGCCATGCATATAGTGAAAGAATTCCAGGGCTTTCTGAACCGAATAACAGAGAATGATCAATGGGTATTATAATATCTCATTTTTGATAAAAAAGAAAAAAATTTGTTTGAACTATCACACATATTCTAATTCCAATGAGACACAATGTGGTAGACAGAACCAATGGCAATAGAACAAAAAAAAAGCATGGTAGGACTTCTAAGAAGGATAATATTAAATCAGCAATAGCTGTCATAATGTTTTCTTCAAAACAGCTGTTCATATCATCACGTATGATATAGTCAAACAAAACAGGATAACACCATTCCAACTGATGATTTAAAACT